>BMAU01019665.1:1900000-2185000 GCA_019973935.1 Trichonephila clavipes
CATTCTGCTCGAAATAAAAAGAAACAATTTGATGTATGCACGCAGTGCGTATGAATGAAGGTTGAATGAATGATGACACGTAGAAAATGGTACACGCATGATTTTCATGCGGAATCACAAAAACTGCTCGAAAAAGTGCCCACCAGGAAGGAAGCAGGCCTCACGCCGCCGGCAGAGGGAATGTCCAACATTAGCAAATACTCCAGATTTCGCCTGCTGTGACGGCAATCCTCGCAACCAGGGCCTCGTCGGAGTCGACGGGTAAACAAGACTCTTCATATGGCCGCAGAGGAAGAAGTCTAGGCAGGAGAGGACAGGCGAACGTGCCGGCCAATTTACCGGACCACCCCGCACAATCCATCGCCCTGGATATGCTGTATCCAATGCACTTCATACATCTGCGCTGAAACGTGCAGCTGCATCGTGTTGGAACCACATACGAGCCTTTATGTTGGCTGGAACACTTTGCAGTAGATCTCTTTACATCCTTACATACAATTAGCACCATACAGTTAAATCCTTGTGCACATTGCATGCGAATCGGGTGATTTGCATAATCGGGTATTTTGAGGGGAAAAATTACTCAAGTCTGTTATAAATAACTTTTTTATTTAATTTTGTCATCTGTCTCGTTTATTTTTTTGTTTAGTGGGTAGTAGCTGTTGCCTAGTCGACGACCGAGTATCGAAGATCGTGAATAACTGAACTGTGTCCAGGGAGGGAGGTGAGTTCAAATTTCACCTCCTGAACGCAGTTGAGTTAGCGCTACTTAACCACTCCCAACGATTCAAATTTTGAGCTCAAAATTTAAGTTTAAGTCTAAGCTTTTGAAAGAATTTAATGTGACACACAAAAAAATAACAGTAAAAAATAGTTCGTTACTCCAAAGTCTAAAGCGCCCTCAATCAACTTATTTTGAGCTTTATCTTTAAAATTTATTTTCCATGAAACACTGACAAAAAGAATAATTTTAGCGAAAACCGCTAACGAATCGACCTATTTTTCCGTTTTTCATAATCATTTGAAATTTCGAACCCTAAACTTTAATGGCACCTATCTCCTTCGGAAGATGTTTGGGACCATAAGTTTCCTATTTACTATTGTTTGTCTAGATGTGTACTATCCCCTCTGTGATTTTGCAAACCCCATAAATGGATCATTTTCATGATATTTAGTGTCACTTAGATTAGAATATATGCATAAAATTGTTTTAAGGACATTTTCACACACACAAAAAATTATTTAAATATAATATTTTGGAAAAAATTAACTTAGAATAATCTTTTTTCCAAATGTTCTCCTTTTGTGAAAAATGCTTCCTATTATAATAATATTTTTGTTCAGACCTCTCTACAGAGGCTCAACTAGAATTTTTGAAATATATAACTTAAAAGTGAGTTTATTCATATTTTACGACAACAGAGGGGAACAATTTTAAGAAAAAAAAACGCTAATAATTATTTCAATTGGTGGTAACTCAGAAAATAATGTGAATTTTTCAAAAATTCTAGTTGAGCCTCTGTAAAGAGGTCTGAGCTATATACAGGCAAAATATTTTTATAATAGAACCATTTTTCACAAAGGAGAACATTTGGAAAAAGATTATTCTAAGTTAATTTTTTGCCAAAATATTATATTTAAATAAATTTTTTTTGTCGAAATCTCCTTAAAACAATTTTATGCATGTATTCTAATTTGAGTGACACAAAATATCATGAAAATTATCCATTTGTGCGCTTTTTTAAAATCACGGTTCCGAACGTAGTCGGATACCTTAAAGTTTTGTCGCAGAGTTTAGATATACCCTGTATATCTATCTTATCAATATATGAGTAAAATATTATTACTATAAAAGCATAAAAGGAAAATATTTTGAAAATATGCATTCTTTCTTCATTTATTGCGAGAAAACTGCATTTAAGTGATTTTTTTCTAATAGTAATATTCTCGGAACAATTTTATAGGCATATTCTAATTCAAGTGACACTAAGCATAAAAAAAAGTACTTATTTAAGCGCATTTTCGAAATAATGGTTCCGAACGTAGTTGGATACCTTAATCATGCATTTCAAAATTTGTAGTTCAAACTCTGAACATAATTTTTAGTTATATATAGTGGTGCTTCTCAAACTTTCAGTATTTGCGAATCAATACTCAATCATAATTTTTATCGACGCCCCCTCCATACGATAACAATGAAGAAAATCAATAATGCTATATGTTGAAGTTAAACCTACCAATACGACTTAAATAGCTTCAATCCCACTGTCGTATATATACATATCGGTCAACCTGTGCGTTAATTGCCCCGGACGTATGTATACGTCTTTTCCAAGTACGACTTTTTCGGTGAAGTGCTATCCATAAAATTATTCCGAAGGCTTTGGAATGCAATAAAATGATCTTGACAGTGTTTGCGAAGGATCTACTTATGTCAGAGGATTTCCTTATTTATTGCTTTTTTGCCCCCCCCCTTCACCAACAATACACCACATACGTTCGGCTACGTGTGAAACGGTGTCATTGGAGAGCGAATCACGTGGTTTTTAATTGACAGTTAAGGGATTAATTATAAACTGTACAAATTATCAAGATAAGTGTTAATTTTTTATAAATAATTGTATATATGAGACAAGCCCATGGGGTCACTGTAATTATTAAACTTGTTCCTTACTTAATATTGTTAAATTAATTATAAAATACATAGCGCAATACTGATATATTTATACGAGTATTACATAAATGTAAATGTGTATTTTATTTTTTTTATCTCAGAATATATTTTGTTTGTTTACTTTCCGTAAATTAATATTTTTTGTTAAATAATCTTTTGTTTTCGACTTTCCAATATGTTCGCGCCCCTCGTAAGGTCAGCATAGCGCCCTAGGGGGTGCACCCCCCCAGTCTGAGAAGTACTGATATATACAGGTAAAATATTATTATTGCAGTTGTACTTTGCCTAAAAAAGGGGAGATTTTTTTGAAAATCTGTCATTTGTTCTTCATTTTTCGCCAAAAGCCATTTAAATAGTTTTTTTTATTGTAATAATGTTCCTAAAACAATTTAATATGAATATCCTAATTTCAATAAAACTATCATCCAAGTATCAAAAAGTTATTCACATATACGCTTTAGCAAAATTACCCCATTGCGTACGTAGTTAGATATCTTAAATGCAAAATCGTGTTAATTGTTCTAGTGTAATTTCACATTCTATTTTCTCCTTTCAGTAGTTTCGAAAGAAGGCTAAAAGTAATCCAGTTTGAAAATTTCCTCTTACAAAATAAATTCAACTCAATAAAACAATTAAAGAAAATGAGAACTCATAATGCATTTAACAAAATGCAACATCATTATTTATAGAAAATAAAAGTAGAAGCCCAGTGGCTCAGTGGTAGCATATCACACTTCCACGCCGCAGGTTCGGGGTTCAAATCCGGGGCTGGGCAAGGGTGACTCAGCCTTTCATCCCTTTAGTGGTTAAATAAACGAATACCAAGCTTGCTTGGGAACTAAACACTGACCCATTGACCGGAACATCTGCTCATGCACCTCGGCGCCCAAGGTCACGTCTACTGAGATGGGCATAGTAGTTTTGTTTAGAAAATTAAAATATAGATTATTAAAATAGGAAAAGAGTTATAGAGTTAATGTGAAATTCTTTTTAATTTTTGATACAACTCGTTGTAAAATATAAGCGTCTATAAACCAATTTGTAGCAGATACGTGCATTATCAAATAGCCTCAACTGCATCAAAATATGGACAATACATATGAATACTTAATTTGATTTTGAGATATTACTCCAGACATTTTATGTACATTGCCTTTAAGTTTGTGTGAATAATACCTATAGAATAACAGAATTAATCCACTGGCTCTATTTTCTACTTTCGAGAAGCAATTTGAGGTAATGATAATAACTTTTCTTAATGAGTGCTTAAGACAGGTTCATTAAAACTAATGTTGTCTTCCTAAATTACACGGGTTAAGTAAGACGTTGCTGTTCATTTTCCTGTGTATATATGCATGACATACTGGTGCTAAATGAATTTCGGCATTTAAAATCTTTGCTCTTTATTGATAAATGACACTGTATTGTATACAGAAAATCCACGAACAATGCTGAACATGCTATAATATGATCATGATATGAGATGTGATTATATTATCTATAAGATCGATAATATTGAAGCTTAAAGGTCCCGAAGAAGCTCATTAACTATTTTTGATAAATATTCATTAGCATAAGTTAATTATAAACTTGTCAAGACTATGAAATATTTAAAGTTTAGAAGTTTTTCAAGCAACAGTACGGTTTTGAATAAATATATGCAACATTTATATATATAAAGTTCATTAAAATTAGAATTATTTTTTCATGAAATAAATTTGATAATTCATTCTATTATGCACAATAGTTGGTGATATGCTTATTTGTAAAATCTAAAACGAGATTTAATACACGTGGAAACAAAAATAAATTTTTAAGACGCTCTTGGGGTTGGCTTTGTTCCCTGCGCATAATGTCATTTATATGAAACAGATGAATTCATACGTAAAAATTTACAACATATTGATAATAGCTTTCTGAAAGTGAGTGAGTGAGTGAGTATTTACGTCACACTGTTCAGCTACTCGAAGACTTTTGGCGACGAACCTCGTTATTTTGAACCATAGTGAAGCGACGAGTACGACATCTGAGCTGGCACCCCATCTCCTAACTACCACACCACACCAACGGGAGGACGTTTGAGCTCTTGACAGATTTAACGCGCATCGCTCCCCTACACGGTGGGTCTTCAGCGGTACTAGACTTGAATTCATAGACACACCGACCACGAGTCCGTTACCTTGACTACTAGGCTACCACGGCCCAATAGCTTTGAAAAGTACGTGTGTTCAGAAATATAATATTCTAGCTGATATACCCGTTCTTCGCACGGGTGAACTGAAAAATTAAACAACACAGATTGAAGGATAAAGAAGTTTTTAATGAGTTAATTTTACGTTCATTGCAAATTAAACAAAAAAAGCTTTTTGCATATCTCAGCTAAACAAAAAAAAAACACCTTTGTTAAATTTTAAGTATGTAGATCTAATAGCTGATATAAACGATTTTTTTTATTTATAATTCCCCATTACACTCTTGAGGGTCGATTTTTGAAAACACCTCCCTAAGCTGATCTCCGCTCAGTAAAAGTAACACATTGTTAAAAGTTTTGCGTAATGAACGCTTAAAATAGTGTAAAAAAATTTTATCTTAAAGTGTAATACCTTAATATTACTTTCTGTTGTATTTATTTTATGTTAAAATTGTAATATTCGCAAGCAACGCCGTTTCTTAAATTATAATGGCTGTAATGGCGATTAAATGAAAAACACAGCGAAATGATAACGATAGAGTCAAGTTGGCAAATGTCTAGCTACTTTCATAGATCGAGCTTTATTAGAGCTTTGTAAGACCCGCCGTGTAGGGGCGCGATGCACGTTAATGCTTTATCTACCACATTATGATTTACTGTAGTTTTTTTCCTGCAATATTTTCTGGATCACTACATTGAAAATTAAGGGATATACATAAACGAAATACTCCACTTTGGGAAATTTAATCCGTTAGAGATAATAAATTAATTAAAGATATTCCACTGCAAAGTTAATTACATGCACCATTCACTTAAATTAAATTGTCAAATCGTTTTCTAAGATCTTCATTAACATAAAAAAACATAAGACACTTAAATTTTGACATAAACTACTTTTTCGGGACAAAAATAATAATCTTTGCAATTCGCTGAAAACGCCGTCAGCTGAATATCTGCTGCAAAACTGTTCGCCTTCCCCGCTAAAATACTCATCATAGAACCCGTGCTGCCATATATCTTGGAAGAGTGGATTTCAAAGAATATTCCTGCTAAGTATTGGTAGAATATTCCTTCTAAGTTGGTGTGGTGTGGTAGTTAGGAGAAAGGGGTGCCAGCTCAGGTGTCGACCACGTCACTTGACCATGGTTCAAAATTACGTGGTCCGTTGCCAAAAGCCCTCGTGTAGCTGAACAGTGCAACGTTAATATTCACTCACTCACTCACTCCAAAAAATACAGTACAGTAGTTATAATTATTTTTATACTTAAAAATGCAATATCCGACTATTCAATTAAAATTACAGCGTTATAATTAACTACTAACCACAAACAAATTCTGAAAATTTGTCCAAATGATGTAGTGAGAAAGAGAAAGTTTATCTACTGTAAGTACCAGAAGCAATAAAAGTATTTATTTTGAAAAAAGATTAATTTCTTACTACCAAATGTGCATAATAAAATCATTAAAAAAACATTCAAATAAAGAAAGATTTATAGCAACCTCTCCCTTCAAAACTTAGTTTTATTCTGAAATTTAAAAAATTAGGTGTTATGCTGATCACAGGAATTAATTAGAAGCGAGCGCCTTGCGTAGCCAAAACAAACAGGGTTCTTTCCCAAACAAAAGATAAATATATGCTGACGTGGGCTTTTTTGCAGCGCACGCCAGAATTGCTTGCAGATGGCAGAATTTTTTCCTACTTACTTGACAAATATCGTTATATTTTGGACACTTCTCAGAATATCTTTTTAAATTATAGCCTATGCTATAAATTATAGCTTATGTGTTATGATGTATAAGCTATATTACAGTAATGTTTCATTAAAATCCATTCGGTTGTTTTTGCGTGAAAGACGCCCAAACATCCTCACAAACTTTCGCATTTATAATATATATCTAGACTAGACACTAGATATTGCATATTTATAGATAGAAAAGGAAATTACAGTGAAATATGTTTAACAAGAAAACACTTAAGATGAAATATCGGTACACACGAAATAATACATCGGTCCCGAAAAGCTATTATGTATTTTCATGCATTTTTTCTCTTAACCCGAAATGAAAATCGCTTAACATGGAAAGATTTCTGGAATGAACAATGATTCTGGGAATGAACAAAATATGTTAAACACCAGCTGGACAGGACTGTCCTAATGTATTATCGGAATTTGTTACAGTAGATGATGATAAGGTGTGTGTGTCCAGTCCCCAATGTGGCAGACAAAGACATTTTGGAGTTAAAAGCTCAAAAAATATCATTGAGGCAGATTCCGACGACGGAAATGCAATGAGTAATGTAACTCCTGATCCCACATCATCCGACATGAGGAACATCATGAAAAGTAGGTGCAGTTATTTAGACGCCCATTTCAATGGTAAAATTTGACATCGAACAATTTAAAACTAAAAAAAAACAATGCAAAAAAAAAAGATTTTTTTCCAAAAACTCGTTAAATGTTTTTTTCCCCAAAAATTCGAAAATTTTACATGAAATTTCATTAAGCTATTGTGAATGTTTTTGTTTAAAATATATTTATATATATATATACATATGCAAATAAAATAAACTCTAATAAATTTAGTTTTGTTGATATGTTTTTTAAATATCCTTTAGCACGAAATTCTTTTAACATGAAAAAATATCTCAGACCCTTCAGTTTCATGTTAAGTTTTTTTGGAGAATAAAACAGTGTTTCAAGCTTAATCTACATATCCTTCTTATTTCCAAAAATAACTTCTCTTAAGGGTTTTTTCTTTGATAACTGCATTATTATTACTAATTTTTTTTACTGCACTCATTTCTTACACTAATACTTCTTTTTTCCGATGCATACCAATACATATAAATTTTCATCGGTAGATTTCATTTCACAATTTACCTCTTATTTTGTAAAACTAAGTAACAAAAGGTAATTTTTAATTCAAACCTCTTATGGGAGTACAATTTTTTTCTTTATTGTAGCAAGGTTGGTGAAAGCAGGACTGCAAAAGTTTTTAGCACGTTTTCACAAATAAATTTGCCTTTAACTGTAGATGTGTATTAACATTGAGATAGTGTACAATGGCTGAGTTAATAAAAGTTTCATGTTAAGCTTTTGTTTTCTGTATGTTGTTTTATGTTAGTTTGGACTATTAACCATTTTCGAATTTTAAGAGGACTCAGGGGTGTTAAATTTCTCTAGAGGTCTGAAAATATAAACATTTTTCAAACAGGTATAATTCTTTTAAATTTAAATTAAATGATTCGAATCTTTTACACATTATTTATAAAAGAATGGGCTTCAGAAAGTACAAAATATTTAAAATATAATAATAATTTTAAAAATCATAAGCATATGAAAATTCTATAATAAATATTAAGTATTTTTTGCGTTGCGCACGCTATTTTCTAAAATAGCAGCCTCTGATGTGTAAAACTTCATAGAATTATAAAATGCACCATACTCTTTAAACCCTATCTAATTTTAGTATTATATATCTTTTGTATTTCAAAATATTTGTAAAATATTGCAATTTTTTAAATATTTTTTAAAAATGTATTTTTGAAGTATACTTCTTATGGCACGAGTAAACTTAAAAGTGAGTTTATTCATATTTTACGACAACAGAGGGGAACAATTTTAAGAAAAAAAAAAAACGCCAATAAATATTTCAATTGGTGGTAACTCAGAAAATAATGTGAATTTTTCAAAAATTCTAGTTGAGCTCTATAGGGAGGTCTGAGCTATATACAGGCAAAATATTATTATAATAGAACCATTTTTCACAAAGGAGAACATTTGGAAAAAAAGATTATTCTAAGTTAAGTTTTTGCCAAAATATTATATTTAAATAATTTTTTTGTCAAAATTTCCTTAAAACAATTTTATACATGTATTCTAATTTGATTGACACAAAATATCATGAAAATTATCCATTTATGCGCTTTTTTAAAATCACAGTTCCGAACGTAGTCGAATACTTTGTCGCAGAGTTTAGATACACCCTGTATATCTATCTTATCTATATATGAGTAAAACATTATTACTATAAAAGCATAAAAGGAAAATGCTTTGAAAATATGCCATTCTTTCTTCATTTATTGCGAAAACCTGCATTTAAGTGATTTTTTCTAATAGTAATATTCTTGGAACAATTTTATAGGCCTATTCTAATTCAAGTGACACTAAGCATAAAAAGTACTTATTTAAGCGCATTTTCGAAATAATGGTTCCGAACGTAGTTGGATACCTTAATCATGCATTTCAAAATTTGTAGTTCAGACTCTGAACATAATTTTTAGTTATATATAGTAGTGCTTCTCAAACTTTCAGTATTTGCAAATCAATACTCAATCATAATTTTTATCGACGCCCCCTCCATACGATAACAATGAAGAAAATCAATAATGCTATGTGTTGGAGTTAAACCTACCCCAATACGACTTAAATATCTTCAATCCCACTGTCGTATATATACATATCGGTCAACCTGTGCGTTAATTGCCCCGGACGTATGTATACGTCTTTTCCAAGTACGACTTTTTCGGTGAAGTGCTATCCATAAAATTAGTCCGAAGGCTTTGGAATGCAATAAAATGATCTTGACAGTGTTTGCGAAGGATCTACTTATGTCAGAGGATTTCCTTATTTATTGCTTTTTGCCCCCTTCACCAACAATACACCACATACGTTCGGCTACGTGTGAAACGGTGTCATTGGAGAGCGAATCACGTGGTTTTTAATTGACAGTTAAGGGATTAATTATAAACTGTACAAATTATCAAGATAAGTGTTAATTTTTTATAAATAATTGTATATATGAGACAAGCCCATGGGGTCACTGTAATTATTAAACTTGTTCCTTACTTAATATTGTTAAATTAATTATAAAATACATAGCGCAATACTGATATATTTATACGAGTATTACATCAATGTAAATGTGTATTTTATTTTTTTTATCTCAGAATATATTTTGTTTGTTTACTTTCCGTAAATTAATATTTTTTGTTAAATAATCTTTTGTTTTCGACTTTCCAATATGTTCGCGCCCCTCGTAAGGTCAGCATAGCGCCCAGGTGCACCCCCCAGTCTGAGAAGTACTGATATATACAGGTAAAATATTATTATTGCAGTTGTACTTTGCCTAAAAAAGGGGAGATTTTTTTGAAAATCTGTCATTTGTTCTTCATTTTTCGCCAAAAGCCATTTAAATAGTTTTTTTTATTGTAATAATGTTCCTAAAACAATTTAATATGAATATCCTAATTTCAATAAAACTATCATCCAAGTATCAAAAAAGTTATTCACATATACGCTTTAGCAAAATTACCCCATTGCGTACGTAGTTAGATATCTTAAATGCAAAATCGTGTTAATTGTTCTAGTGTAATTTCACATTCTATTTTCTCCTTTCAGTAGTTTCGAAAGAAGGCTAAAAGTAATCCAGTTTGAAAATTTCCTCTTACAAAATAAATTCAACTCAATAAAACAATTAAAGAAAATGAGAACTCATAATGCATTTAACAAAATGCAACATCATTATTTATAGAAAATAAAAGTAGAAGCCCAGTGGCTCAGTGGTAGCATATCACACTTCCACGCCGCAGGTTCGGGGTTCAAATCCGGGGCTGGGCAAGGGTGACTCAGCCTTTCATCCCTTTAGTGGTTAAATAAATGAATACCAAGCTTGCTTGGGAACTAAACACTGGCCCATTGACCGGAACATCTGCTCATGCACCTCGGCGCCCAAGGTCACGTCTACTGAGATGGGCATAGTAGTTTTGTTTAGAAAATTAAAATATAGATTATTAAAATAGGAAAAGAGTTATAGAGTTAATGTGAAATTCTTTTTAATTTTTGATACAACTCGTTGTAAAATATAAGCGTCTATAAACCAATTTGTAGCAGATACGTGCATTATCAAATAGCCTCAACTGCATCAAAATATGGACAATACATATGAATACTTAATTTGATTTTGAGATATTACTCCAGACATTTTATGTACATTGCCTTTAAGTTTGTGTGAATAGCAGAATTAATCCACTGGCTCTATTTTCTACTTTCGAGAAGCAATTGGAGGTAATGATAATAACTTTTCTTAATGAGTGCTTAAGACAGGTTCATTAAAACTAATGTTGTCTTCCTAAATTACACGGGTTAAGTAAGACGTTCATTTTCCTGTGTATATATGCATGACATACTGGTGCTAAATGAATTTCGGCATTTAAAATCTTTGCTCTTTATTGATAAATGACACTGTATTGTATACAGAAAATCCACGAACAATGCTGAACATGCTATAATATGATCATGATATGAGATGTGATTATATTATCTATAAGATCGATAATATTGAAGCTTAAAGGTCCCGAAGAAGCTCATTAACTATTTTTGATAAATATTCATTAGCATAAGTTAATTATAAACTTGTCAAGGCTATGAAATATTTAAAGTTTAGAAGTTTTTCAAGCAACAGTACGGTTTTGAATAAATATATGCAACATTTTTATATAGAAAGTTCATTAAAATTAGAATTATTTTTTCATGAAATAAATTTGATAATTCATTCCATTATGCACAATAGTTGGTGATATGCTTATTTGTAAAATCTAAAACGAGATTTAATACACGTGGAAACAAAAATAAATTTTAAGACGCTCTTGGGGTTGGCTTTGTTCCCTGCGCATAATGTCATTTATATGAAACAGATGAATTCATACGTAAAAATTTACAACATATTGATAATAGCTTTCTGAAAGTGAGTGAGTGAGTGAGTATTTACGTCACACTGTTCAGCTACTCGAAGACTTTTGGCGACGAACCTCGTTATTTTGAACCATAGTGAAGCGACGAGTACGACATCTGAGCTGGCACCCCATCTCCTAACTACCACACCACACCAACGGGAGGACGTTGGAGCTCTTGACAGATTTAACGCGCATCGCTCCCCTACACGGTGGGTCTTCAGCGGTACTAGACTTGAATTCATAGACACACCGACCAAGAGTCCGGTGATTACTAGGACTTACCTTGACTACTAGGCTACCACAGCCCAATAGCTTTGAAAAGTACGTGTGTTCAGAAATATAATATACTAGCTGGTATACCCGTTCTTCGCACGGGTGAACTGAAAAATTAAACAACACAGATTGAAGGATAAAGAAGTTTTTAATGAGTTAATTTTACGTTAATTGCAAATTAAACAAAAAAGCTTTTGCATATCTCAGCTAAACAAAAAAACAAACACCTTTGTTAAATTTTAAGTAGGTAGATCTAATAGCTGATAAAAACGATTTTTTTATTTATAATTCCCCGTAACACTCTTGAGGGTCGATTTTTGAAAACACCTCCCTAAGCTGATCTCCGCTCAGTAAAAGTAACACATTGTTAAAAGTTTTGCGTAATGAACGCTTAAAATAGTGTAAATTTTTTTTATCTTAAAGTGTAATACCTTAATATTACTTTCTGTTGTATTTATTTTATGTTAAAATTGTAATATTCGCAAGCAACGCCGTTTCTTAAATTATAATGGCTATAATGGCGATTCAATGAAAAACACAGCGAAATGATAACGATAGAGTCAAGTTGGCAAATGTCTAGCTACTTTCATAGATCGAGCTTTATTAGAGCTTTGTAAGACGCGCCGTGTAGGGTACGATGCACGTCCATGCTTTATCAACCACATTATGATTTACTGCAGTTTTTTCACGCAATATTTTTTTTTTGGGATCACTACATTGAAAATCAAGGGATTTACATAAACGAAATACTCCACTTTGGGAAATTTAATCCGTTATAGATAATAAATTAATTAAAGATATTCCACTGCAAAATTAATTATATACACCGTTCACTTAAATTAAATAGTCAAATCGTTTTCTAAGATCATCATTAATATACGAAAACATAAGACACTTAAATTTTGACAAACTACTTTTTCGGGACAAAAATAATAATCTTTGCAATTCGCTGAAAACGCCGTCAGCTGTATATCTGCTGCAAAACTGTTCGCCTTCCCCGCTAAAATACTCATCATAGAACCCGTGCTGCCATATTTCTTGGAAGAGTGGATTTCAAAGAATATTCCTGCTAAGTTGGTGTGGTGTGGTAGTTAGGAGAAAGGGGTGCCAGCTCAGGTGTCGACCACCGTCACTTGACCATGGTTCAAAATTACGTGGTCCGTTGCCAAAAGCCCTCGTGTAGCTGAACAGTGAGACGTTAATATTCACTCACTCCAAAAATACAGTACAGTAGTTATAATTATTTTTATACTTAAGAATGCAATATTCGACTATTTAATTAAAATTATAGCGTTCTAATTAACTACTAACTACAAACAAACTATGCATATATGTCGAAATGATGTAGTGTGAAAGACAAAGTTTATCTACTGTAAGTACCAGAAGCAATAAAAGTATTTATTTTGAAAAAGATTAATTTCTTACAACCAAATGTGCATAATAAAATCATTAAAAAACATTCAAATAAAGAAAGATTTATAGCAACATCTCCTTCAAAACTTAGTTTTATTCTGAAATTTAAAAAATTAGGTATTATGCTGATCACAAGAATTAATTAGAAGCAAGCGCCTTGCGTAGCCAAAAACAAACAGGGTTCTTTCACACAAACAAAAGATAAATATATGCTGACGTGGGCTTTTTTGCAGCGCACGCCAGAATTGCTTGCAGATGGCAGAATTTTTTCCTACTTACTTGACAAATATCGTTATATTTTGGACACTTCTCAGAATATCTTTATAAATTATAGCCTATGCTATAAATTATAGCTTATGTGTTATTATGATGTATAAGCTATATTACAGTAGTGTTTCATTAAAATCCATTCGGTTGTTTTTGCGTGAAAGACGCCCAAACATCCTCACAAACTTTTTCGCATTTGTAATATATATCTAGACTAGACTGGATATTGCATATTTATAGATACACTGCTGGACAATTGCTAGGACGGATCACAAATTGCTATGTAGCATAACATTAAGCGAGACATGAGGCCTAGTAGGATAAAATATAGTTGCCACACTGTTCAGACATTAGAATAAAGAATATTTATTATTCTGGAAAGTACAAAAGCTGTGAAACATCTGAAAAAGAGAAAAAAAATGTTCATTTGATCTGCGTACGGAGAAATGGAACAATGCATCTAAAAGTCAGCAGGCACCTTAAAGAAAGGTATCAGTACGGGATATGTCCTCCGTGGAGTGTGATGCAACATTCCACACGGCGTACCATATTTTGCACAACATTATCCAGCAGCTGTTGAGGCAATTTATCCCATTCCTCTGTGAGTGCACGGATGAGGGTGTTCTTGTTTGTCGGAGGATAGTTTCGACCAGCAACTTGCCTCCCCCAAAGCATCCCACACATTTTCAATGGGGTTTAGGTCTGGAGAACGCGCTGGCCATACGAGACGTTGAATACCCTCGCTGTATAGACAATCCTGAACAGCGAGTGTTCGATGACATGTTGCGTTGTCGTCCATAAAAACAAATTTATCACCGACAGCACCACGGAAAAGACGAACATGAGGAAGTAGAACTTCATCAATGTATCGTTGGCCCGTCATACTCCCATTCGCAACCACATGTAGGCGCGTGCGGCCATTGATCAAGATGCCGGCCCACACTATGATACTGCATGTCGGATATCGGTCCTTTTCCTGATATTTTCTGGACGATAAGCAGTACCACTCTCGCGCCAGATCAGTTGGCTTCTACAATCCGATGACAGACTGAACCTTATCTCATCTGAGAATAGTACGCATGTCCAGTCCTATTCAGTCCAATTGTGATGCTCACAACACCATTGCAAACGGGCAGTACGGTGCTGTCTGGTCAATGGGACACACACAACAGGTCTGCGTGCGTATAGTCCTCCCCTCAAACGTCTGGCAACAGTTTTCGGGAGATTGCTTTCCTGAGGCAGCAAGAAACCGATTTGCCACCCGCTGAGCTGTGGTGCGACTGTTCCTTTTTGCTGATAGACGATATATCTCTCTTCTGCAGGCGTCGTACTTCTAACACAACATCCCCCGTGCCGTCTACTACACATTCCAGTAGTTTTAAATGACTTCCACAGCCGTGAAACAACGCTGTGAGCGATGGCGAACTCCCTGGCCACATCTGTTATTTTTCGCCCTTCTTCGATCTTTCCTATAATTCGGCCTCGCATAAAATCATCTATGTGATGTCGGGAAGACATGCCAACAATTTTAAGTTCGTCTATCAAATCTTTCCTGTAAAACTTTGACTTGAAATAACAACCGTCCACACGCGTCAAAACCTTTAAAGCTCTTATGAACGCTATCACGTGATGAACAGACGTGGAAAAAAAAATTTGCATACTCATACTTCTTCTTACTAATATCCCGCACTTATTCTAATTTTCCACATTTTGCTTCCCTTTCATTTTGTAGTTGCTATGGATGATAATGTTATCCATCCTTAGCAATTGTCCAGCAGTGTAGAAAAAGAAATTACAGTGAAATATGTTTAACAAGAAAACGCTTAAGATGGAATATCGGTACACACGAAATAATACATCGGTCCCGAAAAGCTATTATGTATTTTCATGCATTTTTTCTCTTAACGCGAAATGAAAATCGCTTAACATGGAAAGATTTCTGGAATGAACAATGATTCTGGGAATGAACAAAATACGTTAAACACCAGCTGGATAGGACTGTCCTAATGTATTATCGGAATTTGTTACAGTAGATGATGATAATGTGTGTCCAGTCCGCAATGTGACAGACAAAGACATTTTTGAGTTAAAAGCTCAAAAATATCACTGAGGCAGATTCCGACGACGGAAATGCAATGAGTAATGTAACTCCTGATCCCACATCATCCGACATGAGGAACATCATGAAAAGTAGTGCAGTTATTTAGACGTCCATTTCAATGGTAAAATTCGACATCGAACAATTTAATGCTAAAAACAATGCAAAAAATAAAAGATCCTTTTCCAAAAACTGCTTAAATGTTTTTCCCCAAAAAATTCGAAAATTTTACATGAAATTTCATTAAGCTACTGTGAATGTTTTTGTTTAATATATATATATATATATATATATATATATATATATATATATATATATATATATGCAAATAAAATAAACTCTAATAAATTTAATTTTGTTGATGTATGTTTTTTAAATATCCTTTAGCACGAAATTCTTTTAACATGAAAAAATATCTCAGACCCTTCAGTTTCATGTTAAGTTTTTTAGAGAATAAAACAGTGTTTCAAGCTTAATCTACATATCCTTCTTATTTTCAAAAATAACTTCTCTTAAGGGTTTTTCTTTGATAACTGCATTATTATTACTAACTTTTTTACTGCACTCATTTCTTACACTAATACTTCTTTTTCCGATGCATACCAATACCTATAAATTTTCATCGATAGGTTTCATTTCACAATTTACCTCTTATTTTGTAAAACTAAGTAACAAAAGGTAATTTTTAATTCAAACCTGTTATGGGAGTACAATTTTTTTCTTTATTGTAGCAAGGTTGGTGAAGCAGGACTGCAAAAGTTTTTAGCACGTTTTCACAAATAAATTTGCCTTTAACTCTAGATGTGTATTAACATTGAGATAGTGTACAATAGCTGAGTTAATAAAAGTTTCATGTTAAGCTTTTGTTTTCTGTATGTTGTTTTATGTTAGTTTGGACTATTAACCATTTTCGAATTTTAAGAGGACTCAGAGGTGTTAAATTTCTCTAGAGGTCTGAAAATATAAACATTTTTCAAACAGGTATAATTCTTTTAAATTTAAATTAAATGATTCGAATCTTTTACACATTATTTATAAAAGAATGGGCTTCAGAAAGTACAAAATGTTTAAAATAAAATAATAATTTTAAAAATCATAAGCATATGAAAATTCTATAATAAATATTAAGTATTTTTTGCGTTGCGCACGCTATTTTCTAAAATAGCAGCCTCTGATGTGTAAAACTTCATAGAATTATAAAATGCACCATACTCTTTAAACCCTATCTAATTTTAGTATTATATATCTTTTGTATTTCAAAATATTTGTAAAATATTGCAATTTTTTAAATATTTTTTAAAAATGTATTTTTGAAGTATACTTCTTATGGCACGGTAGGGAGAAATTTCTGTTACGCGTTACCAGTCACGGTTAGCGATAAATGTTAGGTAGAAATGAATGAAGTTCCGAATTCCTCCCCCCCGTTTTAAAAAACGCCATCTAACTCATACTATCTATCTCAGACAAAAAATAATTACAGAATCGGAAAGATCATTTTTTCCGCCACGATATGGTATATTTTTTTAAACAAAATAATGATATTTTCTATTTTTTACAATTTTTTTAAAAATGAGTCAAAATTTATACGCTTTTATAGAAATGGTTTCTAAATCAGTCCCTTTAAGTTTCCTTTCGAGTTAATGAATTGATATTTTATTCTAAACAAGTTCATGCTTTTCTCTTTTAGAATCAGTCAAAAAAATGACGGAATCTTTTTTTTTGCGATTTTTCAATAAATACTCAAAATTTTAATTAAATTTTTTAATAACTTCGTTATTTATAAAAATAATCTAACGAGACTTTTTCTCCATATGTAGAATAGTATTATCCGTAATCTGTTCAAAGATTAAAAATAGATTAAAAAATAGATTAAAAATTGCGGCTTTTAAAATTTCTTTTGTGTTTTTCGTCTATTCGCCCTGAGCTAGCACCTCCCCCCCTCTCCTCATTCAACAGCAGCTTTAACAAGCCGTTTTCTTTTAGCTTTGCGATGCATACTTTGTTTTGCTTTACGTTACATAGAAGTCAAATTATAATTCAATTTCATGAATTAAAAATCGGAAGTGAACCTTTAATCTACCCAGTAGGCATTTAAATGGTTCAAAATCTGTCAAAAATTAGTTTAAGGAGAGTTTGTTGGATATACAGTTTTAAAATTCTTTTAAGGAAATAATACAATCTATTGTTTTAAAATTTAGTGGCAACACAATATTTCTTCCAATAGTTTGGCAATAAAAGATTGTGTTTACTAAATTTTCAATCGAATGGAATTTCTAAATCCAGTTTAAGAAGTGAGTTTTTAAATCATATTAATGCTTTGGTGTAATTAATTTGATTGTTGTGAAAGTGTTATATAGTGCTTCATATTAATTTGTATTTTAAGACTACAGTGGGCAGTAAAATTTTTTACAAACATGTCCCAAATTTTTACTGGCTTTATGTAACGTAGAACTAAAATCATATAAAAAAATGGTGAGAAAAAAATGAGTATAGTTTTAAAAAATTTAAAAACTTTCCATGCATTTTGATTTTTTTTAAATTTCATATTTTCACCTGATTTAACTTCTTTAAGCAATTGCTTATAAACGTATGCATGCAATGTAATATTTTATATGATAATTTACAAAATATGGGTAAACGCAAATTTTTATCTAAAAATTTCAAGAATTTTAATGATTTCCTATACATAAAAAAAACTTTTTCTTTTTTCACCCTATCACTATTATTACAATGCATCCAAGAATTTATAACTATATATTAGATGAATACTTCTGGAAAGTTTGTTTTGCTATAATTCGACTAAAATTGCAAAGAGCATGGAACATTTTGCATTTTTGTTTCGAGGCAAATTTTTGATTTAGACTAATAATGATGATACTTTTCTCAAAATACATACAATAAAAGTTTTTTTAGTATTATGTATTGAAAATGAAAATTTTGTCTATATTTATACCTTTTCCATCCTAATTATTTTTTTTAAATACAGTTTGAAACAATAATGATAATAATAAATTTGTTAATTATATATAAGATTACTTCAAAATAAAACTATTATACAATTCAGTACATGTAAGCCAAAGAAGTTTATTATTTATTAAAATATGTAAGCTATTATTCTATTTATCAAAAAATAGCTACAGTGTAATAAGAATATACATTTAACTTTATAAATCAACTTATAGCTAGTAATTAAAGCTACTATTTTAGAAAATAGCATTCGCGACGTAAAACTTTATAAATTTTTCTTATAGAAAATTTCTTATTTTCATATGCTTCAGATTTTCCATTTTGTGGGTTAATTTACATTATTACGTCCCACCCCATTTAATTTGAGAAGATATTCCGTTTGCAGAAAAGAAAGATGCCTATAGAGATATTCCCTTAAATTTTAAGAGTAAGCTCATTAAATATCTAGTTAAATCACATAACTCCTACTTTTTCCGGTACTGAAAAGCAATGTTCCCCAACCTTTTTATCGCCGCGGACCGGTCAACGGTTGTTATTTTTACCGCGGCCCACTGAAGGGGAGGACGTTGATTGTTTATATTTTAGACTGTTTTAATTTAATAATTTTAATTTAATTGTATTTAACCGTGACTTCTCAGAATAAGATATAGCTACACTAAAAAATGAATATAAAGTTATTTTTATAAAAAGTTGCCCAAACCCATGAAAAATATACCACTGTAAATAAGAGCGAAATGTTTCTTGTGTAGACCGGTAGTATTTGATCCACGGATCGGGGGTTAGAGACCGCTGCTGTAAAACAATGATTCTCAGCAACTGTGCCGCAGCACTTTTGAGTGGCGATAATTTTTTTAAAAATTATTAATTATACTCTGTGAAAAAAATAAAATCCGGAACCGAATCATTTATCCATTTTAAAGAGTGTTTTTTTCCAGGTATAGAAGTTTAAGTTGGCATTACTTTCCAAGATGGCGACCGATTTAACAGCTGTCAAGTGATTTATTCTCAGTTTGGTTTGGCAATTCATCAAAACGATCATTAAGCAAGGCGTAGATTCGTCGAATGGGCTCAAAACGAGATTGCCGTTGTTCCCGAATTTCATAAGCGAATTTTGTTTAGCGATGAAACGCACTTCTGGTTGAATGGCTACGTCAACAAACAAAACTGCCGCATTTGGAGTGAAGCTAATCCACAAATGTATATCGAAACACCGTTACATCCAGAAACACTGACTGTTTGGTGCGCTTTATGGGCTGGTGGAATCATTGGTCCGTACTTCTTCAAAAACGATGAAGGCCACAACGTTACAGTCAATGGTGATCGGTATAAAGCCATGATTACTAACTTTTTCATTCCTGAATTGAACAATCATGATGTCCAGGAGCTGTGGTTCCAACAAGACGGCGCAACATGTCACATAGCTCGTGCCACAATCGATTTATTGAAAGACACGTTTGGTGACCGCCTAATTTCACGTTTTGGACCTGTGAATTGGCCTCCAAGATCTTGTGATTTAACACCGCTAGACTATTTTCTGTGGGGCTATGTAAAGTCATTGGTCTATGCGGATAAGCCACAGACGCTTGACCATTTGGAAGACAACATTCGCCGTGTTATTGCCGATATACGGCCACAAATGTTGGAAAAAGTCATCGAAAATTGGACTACATCCGAGCCAGCCGTGGCAGTCCTATCCAGAAATCATATTTAAAATGTAATGCCACAAGATTATCTTTCGAATAAAAAAAATCATGTCAATCGAATAATGCATCGTTGTTTTATTGCAATTTAAAGTTCTATACCTCTAAAAAAACACCCTTTATAAACCATTTTACATAGTGTATTTGTAGATAAGTAAAATTCTTTCAAACTTATTTTATTGTTAGCGTGCCGCCAGAATTTCAAACTGATCAAAGAAAA
Source organism: Trichonephila clavipes (assembly GCA_019973935.1). Classification (NCBI taxonomy): domain Eukaryota; kingdom Metazoa; phylum Arthropoda; class Arachnida; order Araneae; family Nephilidae; genus Trichonephila; species Trichonephila clavipes. The sequence continues at coordinate 1,920,540 of BMAU01019665.1, forward strand.
CCGCAACAACAACAACAAAAAAAGGGTTGAGAATCATTACTACAAAGTACAACTATAATGGCTGATTCTCAATAAGCATTTTACTTCGTATATTTAACTGAAACACTCAAATGTATTCTCGCAAAATAGAAAGAGTGTAGTTGTTACAACACATACACACACACACAAAACAGAGAAAACCATGTTAGAGTAAAAGAGATCAATGTTTTATGTCTGGGTGATAGGTTGCCTTTAGTCCTTTTATACGAGCATCCGAAAACCTTTTGATTGCCTGACTAACCGAAGCATATAATACCCAAAACCTAACCGTACTTCGCTGAGTTCTTAGCGATAAGGCTTGAATAAAACCCCACGCACACATCTCGAAAGATGCTTGACGAGTAAGGGAGATGTCATTCTCCATTGAACAAGATCGATTATGTCAAGAAACAGAATATGTCTGACATCTGGGTCTTTGACTAACAATCTATCAAGAAAGAGCTAAGAATATTTCATCTCGTTTCAGCTTTATTCTTGATAGATGGTGTTCGAAGTTACTGCGAATTGTTCATCTAGCATTTTTGGTTCACATTTGTAGTATACAAGAAAAAAAAATTGTAACATCTGATCGCTTTCACTATTTTTATTTATATAATGCAATGCATTTTAAAATATAGGTAAAGATCTTGTACGATATATTAACATAGAATTTTGATTTTGAATAGAAATTATCGGATTAGAATAATTTTTTGAATTAAGAATCGATAGCGCGCTATACTAGGAAATTGAAAACTTAACCCTTTTTAATAAAAGTTTAGTTAATTAAAGTTAATTTTAAAATATCTTAAGTTAAGAAATTTGATTTTGAAGTATTGTAGTAAGTTCGTTTAAGTATTGTAGTTCTTCGACTTGAAATGTAAAACAAAAATAAGCTTCAGAGTATGAAAAATATAGTAATATATATAATAATGCCTAAAAAGGGGGACAAAGTTTCCGAAGGCACCGATGAGATTTGAATTCGTGACCTCCTGTTTACTAGACAGGTGCTTTAACCAACCAAGCTACGGCTCCACTAAGCCACCATATTAGGATAGCGGTTGAAAACGTTCACTGCTCAACTGAAGGGCCCGAGTTTGAATCCTGGAGAAAGCATGGATGTTTGTAAATGTATAGTGCCTGTGCGACATGGCGGCTCTTTGAATATTCGGCGAGCCGAACGTATTTGCACGTTGTCGTGGTGGGGAAGTTTGGAGAGTGGGATGCAAGCGCAGGTGTTGTCCTCATCACTAGACAAGGCCGCGGTAGCCTAGTGGTCAAGGTAATGGGCTCGTAGCCTGCGTGTCTTAAGTTCGAGCCTGGTACCGCTCAAAAACCAGCCGTCCAGAGGGAGCCGATGCCCTTCAAATAAGTCGTTTCAAACGTCCTTCCATTGGTATGGTGTGAAGTTAGGCCAGCTCAGGTATCGTCACTTGACCATGGTTCAAAATTGCGAGGTCCATCGCCAAAAGTCCTCAAGTAGCTCAACAATGCGACGTTAATATTCACTCCTCACTATACTGATATTCAAAAAAATGAACATTCACTCTCTGATATATATATATATATATATATATATATATATATATATATATATATATAGGATTTTCCCTTTGAAACATTTGTAAAAAGGTTGAGTGATATCCTTTTCAGAGGACCATAAATCTCAATTTGATTTATTACTGCATTCCGAAGCAGCGCCACCTAGTGAGCTTTCGTAGCTCCGGCTTGAATAATTTTTCGGCAGAGGCCAACTAACTACTGCTTGATCAACACATCGCGTCTACCGCATTTCCGCGCCCAACGCGGCACCGCCAGTCCTCGTCCAATAATGAGAAAGGTTCATTTCCCCGTCTTCTAATGGTATTACTAAACTTTTAATTAACTTAATTCCTGCATTTCTTTCTATTTGTAATTATCTTTTTTTTGTAAATATTTTCCTTTAACTTTAAATAAATTCTCTCTTTTACTTAAAAGAAGTATTCGTGTTTTAATGACTTAGATTCATTTAATTCATCACTCACCCTTAAATACTTACCCCTAGACAAACCACCTACGCCAATCTAAAATCCCGCCTTCTGAAGAGTCTGATTTTTATTAGAAGATTTATTAGGACTCCCACATATATATATATATATATACTAGAGGACCCGAGACAGACGTTGTCCTGTACACACATCTTAAATTCAAAAGATATTAATTAAAAACGCTAAAAAGCGTGAATCGTCTGCATTTTCGTAACAATAAAGACCGGGTTTGGCCAGTTTGGATGAAAATCAATTTTCGACACCAACTTACGTCTTTTTCAATTCCTACTATTAGCTCACGATCTCTATACATATTTTATTTGTTTGTTTATTTATTTATTTATCTTGGTGGAATTTTCAATCGTTAATAAAATACATTTTTAAAGCGCTCAATTGAGCTGAAATGTAATGTACATGATTATTTTGGATGACAATACAATAATTTAATTATAATTAATAAAAATTAATTGATTAAAACTAATTATTTAAAAAATTACAAATACAGCCACGTTGGCGACTTATGTCAAAATTTGAAAAGGTTTTTTTCTCACGTGTTAAAGCATTCAGTTGAATGGAAATTTTATGTACACGATTGTTTTGGATGACAAAACGATACTTTAATGATAATTAATAAAAGTTAATTACCACTTAATGTTGTGATTCTGTCCTATGTATATACATATTTATATTAATTGCAGCTATTTAATAAAAAGTAGCTAAAATAATTTTTTTTCTTTTTTGATCTAAGAAGGAATTGGTTTAAAAAATTTTTTTATGTTACTTGTTTATAACAATAGCGTTGTTACAACAATGCAGGTGAATGTTGAGTTGTATTTTTTGAAGGTTTTTAATTAATATCTTTTTATCTAATTGCGATATCGGACCGAATTGTGAATCTAAACCATTCTCGAATTTATTTGAACCCACACAAAAAATTTCATCGAAATCGGTCCAGCCGTTTAGGAGGAGTTTAGTGACAAACACACGCACAGAAGATTTTTATATATAAAGATATATATATTCACAAGATTTCTTAAAATATTTATTTCTGAAAATGCAATAACTACAATAAAGTTCTATTTTGAAGAGAAACTGATAACTCTTGTCTATCACATGTAATATTTTTTGGTGACGAAACAGAATTATTTAACTCACTTTTATTTAACATTTATTGTAACTCATGGTTGTTCATCTGCTTTAAAAACATCACTCACAGAATGCTATGCCATTCCAGAAGACATATTTTCATTTCAAAATAATTGAACGACAGGCCCATGTTTTTCTCTACTACTCCCTTTTTATAACATAAAAATGAACAGTAAAGATGTTTATTCAGTTTCCTGATCAACAGATCAATACGAATGAAATCAAATTAAACGCTCATGAGATTTACAACTTCCCATGTTTTTGTTATTCTTAAGTATCCGAACATGTTGAAAATGACCAAATTCGGTCAAAATAAAAATTTGTATTCTTTTATTTTATTCAATAGTGTATCTTTTATCTTTATAAAACATACTTTGCTTTGTTTCTACGTTACCAAGAGACCAAGTTACGATCAATTTTATAAAATTAGAAAAACCGGAAGTGGGTCTTTTATCTACCAGAAGTGGGTATTTAAATTGTTCGAAATCTATCTTGGCGAGTCTGATAACTCAAAATGTTACAAACAGTGGCGTAACGTACATCCCCCCAACCCCAACATCGCAGGAGGGGAGAAGCAAATCTTGACTGACGTCAAGTTTAAACCCTTTTTAAGTACCGTCTTGAGGCACAAAACCTGACTTTGCAGGGGGGGCTAATATTCTTCTTTACGCCAGTGGTTATAAATGTACTTCTATAAAAGTTTTTGAACCTGATATTTATATTATTTTCTAGAGAATGTACGAAAATATGTCTTTTTATATAAATATTTTTTGAGTTATAGCCTGTTATTCAAATAATGGTCTCACAAAGAATGTCAAATTTCTTATAATATTTGCTCAATCAGCTCTAAAATTTTCTAATTTTAATAAAACATTGAAATTTTGGTACATTTTCTAGATAAATGTATTTGGTTTGTTTCAGTAATACTTTTACTAAAATAAGTTTATTACTTTTCCCTCTAATTGCTTCGAAGTTTATCAAAAGTATTGCTAAAATTTCCCTTATAATTGTGATTTTTGTAAATTTTAGATTTTTTTAACATTGTTAGAGAGTTAAAAAAAATAATACTTATTTTTTTTTTAGTATTTATTGGTATTAATTCCTAAAAAAGCATTTATAATGTTTAAATATGCTATTTTTTTTTTTTTAAAAAAAAAGGTGCTCCGAACGTGTTCGGAACCTTACACAAAATAATTTGGCACTAAAGATTACTATGGAATCGCTTAGTTTACTATGGTTGATATTTAAAGATTTAAGTAGAGAAAATTAATGATGCTAATGCTGCTATAAAGACAAACAACGGCATGTGACAACTCAATTCACAATCATCATTTAGAAATAAAATTTAGAATAATCCATTCACGCATAATTGCAATCTCTTCCATAAATTACCAGTTAGCTAGCATAAGAAACTGTGGAACAATATGCACTCAGGCACAACAACAGTTATCAAATAATTATATACTGAAAAAATTGCTATGGTTAGAGTTAAAGAGAAACGTGTTTTCCGCAACGGCACGAAAAGTCTGTCGTTTAATCTTTAAGAATGGAACGCGACTTGGTGACTAAGAACCAACATATCCTCTGTCGTTATTTAGTATTAATCGTGAGCAAACAGTTTTAGCAAGAGACAATTTTCGAGTCATAATTGAGTCTGAAATCCCTTGGGCAATCACGGACATCGAAGAGGAGGCGTAAATCATTAGTTACAAAAGAATGCGCTGCCTTGTTTCCAGAGCATTTCATAACCCAACTCGTGAATAATCACTGTCGATAACTACTATGTCTGTGTGCATAAGTAAAGAACTACTCAAAACTTTATATAACGCAGAAAGTATTGTATTCGCGAAAGGGGTTGGATGATTTATAACGAATGTTTGTTACAACAAATCGAATGTTCTTATTGTTCCCTGTAACGTCACGTTTCGAAAACAACAACATCTGGTGTCGGTTTCTTTGTAGATTCGACGCCCACACGTGCAATTTCCGATCCAGCGCAACCCCTGTTTGACCCCCGAGGAATCTAGCGACCCGACCGGAAGATGAGAGAGAGATGCTTTGAACTTGCACGGGAGCGGTAACCAACGAAACCTCCTCTCACAAAATAGTGGACTCTAACAATCTAATTAATTTTAATAACTTTAATGTATCATTTTGTAAATAATTTTTTCAATAGTTGTGACGTAATAAATTCCATATTTTAATTCACCAAGAATACGCTACCGTTATTCTTTCAAACGTTACAGCTTAGAGTTTTGGTGGCAGCGCTTTGGGATAAAAAGTTAGCATTCAGGACCCGTGAGAGGAGGAAAATTTTGGATTTTTACGGACGGACCGCAACGCAGGGAGAAAAAGAGATCTTCGGAAGCCGTGCTGCAAGTAAATTCAGCTTCGGAGAAAGAGAGCGTCCTGCTCATAAAAGATCAAACTGATCTATAGTGTTAACGGCTAGAGTCCGAAGGAAAGCGATTTTCGGAAGCCGTGCTGCAAGTAAATTCAGCTTCGGAGAAAAGAGCGTCCTGCTCAAAGATCAAACTGATCTATAGTGTTAACGGCGAGAGTGTCCGAAGGAAAGCGATTTTCGGAAGCCGTGCTGCAAGTAAATTCAGCTTCGGAGAAAGGGAGCGTCCTGCTCATAGAAGATCAAACTGATCTACATCTACAGTGTTAACGGCGAGAGTGTCCGAAGGAAAAGCGATTTTCGGAAGCCGTACCACTAGTGCACATAATTTGTTTCTGACAGCAAGCTGAGTACTTCAAATGGGTGAGTACTGTTATATTTTTGAGTTGCAAACTGCATATTGTATTAGGAATTTTGGTTAAAGTGTTCTTTAGAAATTTTGAAATACTTAGTGTTTTTTTCTTGCATGGGAACAGTGTTATTTTGTTTCTAGAGAATTGTAATTGTATTTCAAGCATTGTGTGCAATTTTAGCTTAAGATTTATTGTGTTTTAAGTCTCTTGAATGATTTTGATTATTTTTAGTGTTAAGTTTTTCTTTGTGTATTTCTGTGTATGCATGGGACCAGTGTTATTGTATTAATAGAGAATAGTAACAATAGTGCAAAATTTAGCGTGACATTTATTTGATATTGTTTAAAAATGGCTTTCCTTGGTAAAGGGAAAAAGCAAGACATGTTGCAACTTGCTGAGGAATTAGGAATAAATGCCACTTTAAATATGACTGTCCCTAGCATAAAAATTGCAATCACTAACAGTGAAGGTTATGAAGAGGAATTTGTTAAAAATCTGTATGAGACTATCATTGCAAACGGAAAAAGATTGGAAGAGTTAGAAAGGGCTGAAAAAATGAGATTAGAGGAGTTAGAAAGGGCTGAAAAAATGAGATTAGAGGAGTTAGAAAGGGATGAAAAATGAGATTAGAGGAGTTAGAAAGAACTGAAAAAATGAGATTAGAGGAGTTAGAAAGGGCTGAAAAAAATGAGATTAGAGGAGTTAGAAAGGGTTGAAAAAAATGAGATTGGAGGAGTTAGTAAAGGAGCAGGCATTAAAAGAGAAAGAATTACAGCTGAAATTTGATTTAGAAAGGTTTAAAATAGAATCCGGATTTAGGGTAAACGATGAATCAAACGATTCTACAAATGCATGTTCTGTAACCTCTAATTTAAACTTAAAAAAATTGATCCCAGATTTCGATCCTAAGCAGTCAGATATTAGTTTATATCTAGTGATCTTTGAACGCCAGGCTAAAAGGGCGTCAATAGAAAAGAAAGAGTGGGTGGGGCAATTATTGGGTTTGTTACCCCTAGAGATCGTGCAATTTATTGCTCGCGAACCGGAGGAACAAGCCGAAAATTACGATTATGTAAAGAAATTATTACTTAAAAGATTCAAGTTAAGTCCGGAGGTCTTTCGGCAAAAATTTGTCCAACACCAGAAAAATCCGATAGCACCTGGAAGGATTTCACTTTTGAAATTACGAATTATCTAGATGAGTGGCTGATTGGCTTAGAAATAAATACCTTTCAAGATCTTAAAGATCTAATGGTGGTAGATCAATTAAAAAAACGCGCCAATGCTAGTATGAAAGATCATTTTTTAGATAATTGGGCAAACCTTAAATCAGCTACTCAAATAGCAGAACTCTTTGATAATTATGAGGACGTCCGAAAGGTAAATTCGAAACCCATGGATAGGTGGGGCAGAAATGATAAAATTTTGACATACTCAGGGATCAAGGAAAAGAAAATAGATTTGGGAAAACTTCCCCCAGATTAGGAGCTTCTGTTCCGGAGAGTACTAGAGAGAGAACTTTTGAAAAACGCGTGATACAAAGATGTTATCATTGCAATATGCCTGGACATATAAAAGCCGGTTGCCCTAAATTAATAAAAAACAAAACGACGGAAACTCTCAATAATATTGAAGGAAATGAAAACCCGGATTTTCTTAATTCATATACAACAAAGGGCTCTGTGAATGGTCACGAGATAGACATTCTTAGAGATACGGGAGCGACAATAGATTTAGTATGTGCAAAATACATAAATCCTTCTTCTTTCTCTGGTGAAAATGTTTGGGTAAAACAACCGTTAAGCCCAGAATTAGTTTGTTTACCTTTGGCGGTCGTGGAAATTTCCGGAAACTTTGGAACGGTGCAGACTAAGGCAGCGGTTTGTGGAAATCACTTAAATCAACACGGTCGATATTTGCTTGGAAATAAAACGGCCGAGCTAATAAAAGGAAATTTAGGCTATAATTTCCTGCCAGTCGAAATATTGAATGCTGTCCAAACAAGGTCTCAAGTCAAAGCGGCTAGAGAAGAAAGGGGAATAGATAGTGGTGATGCTAAAAAGGGGAAGATGAGGTTATAATTGTTTCTTCGGATGCAGAGGACGAAATTTTAATACCTGCACTCCAGGAATATGTTCCGGAATTAGCGCTGCTAAGGGTTACGCGAGAAAATTTAATCAATGCTCAAAAAAATAGCGAGGAGATTAAACCCTTATACGAACAGGCAGCCAGTCAAGTGCAGGTTACCAATCAGGTTTATTCGCTAGAGAAGGAATTATTGGTAAAAAATCGTGAAGATAAGTTAGGTAACGTGGTGAAGTTAATAGTAGTGCCGGAAGGGTTGCGCGACCCTATTAAATCATTGTGTCATGAGGGAACATCTGCACACCTGGGAATTACGAAATCCAAAGACAAATTAAACCGATATTTCTATTGGCCGAATTGCTATAGAGATATGGAACAGTTTGTAAAAACTTGCGATCAGTGTCAGAGGGCTGGGAAGCCCAATGATAAAAAGAAAGCTCCACTAAAATTGGTCCCTGTTATTCAGGAGGTTTTTACTAAGCTAAATATTGATGCATGTGGGCCTCTCCCGATCACATCTAAAGGGAATCGATATCTTATCACGGCCATTTGCATGTCTTCAAAATTCCCTGAAGCTATTCCGGTGTCTGATATTAGTTCCGTTAGTGTCACAGATGCGCTGTTAAACATCTTTAGTCGGATGGGATTTCCCCGTGAAATACAATGTGACCAGGGTACTTCTTTTACTAGTGCTCTGACTACCGAGTTTTTGAAAGATTCGGAATACTTGTCAGGCATAGTTCTGTGTATCATCCACAGAGTAACCCTGTTGAGCGATTTCATCGAACGTTGAAACGACTCTTACGAGTCTTATGTTTAGATGCAGGCTCCGAATGGGACAAACATCTTCCGTCAATTCTTTTAGCGTTACGAACTGTATCGCACGAAAGTACAGGGTATACACCGTCAGAGTTGGTGTATGGGAAAAATTTGCGAACCCCAGAGACGTTAGTAATGGAACATTGGATGGAACCGGAAGAAGAGGGTGATCTCGTCACTGAATATATGTTTAAGTTAATAAATAGATTAAAAAGATGTCAAGAAGTAGCTATAAATAAAATGGAGGAAATGCAAGTTAAGCGGAAAACTTGGTATGACAAAAACGCAGTAAAACGTGAATTTAAGGATGGAGATTTAGTCCTAGTGTTAGCTACATCCAGAGCAAATAAATTAGCAGTGCAGTGGATAGGTCCTGGGACAATTTTAAATAAAATTTCGGAAACGAACTATTTAGTCGAAATCCCCGGCAGACGCGAAACATCTCAAATCTATCATATAAATATGCTAAAACCATATTACAAAAGGCCAGAACACGTTAACGTAATTATTAATGATGAAACAAAAAACTCTCTCGCAGACCAGGAGTTAGAAATCCCATACTTAGAAAACAATTCTCTCATTTATGATTTCGAGGACGTAATCCAGGCTAGCGAGTTGAACAAACACCTTCACGACAAACAAATGGATCGACTGCGCGAATTATTAAATAAATACTCTAAATGTTTTCAAACAATCCCGGTTTAACTAATCTGGTTGAACACGAAATCCAGTTAGTTAGCGATCAACCAGTTAGGACGAAGCCCTATCGAATGTCGCACCGACAAAATGAAATCTTAAAAAACGAAATTAACCGAATGTTAAAATTAGGAATCATTGAGGTAGGAGAATCGGATTACATGTCTCCTATGATTTTAGTTGAGATAGCTGGGAAAGAACCTCGTCCATGTATAGATTACAGGAAATTAAACGGGATCATTAGAACGGAATATTTTCCTCTTCCGAATATCGAAGAACGCGTAGAAAAAGTATCGGCGGCTAAATTTATTACCGTCTTTGACTTATCTAAAGGATATTGGCAAATACCTTTGAGTAAAACAGCACAGCGATACGCAGCCTTCTGTACTAGCTTTGGTACATACCGACCCCTAAGGATGAGTTTCGGATTAAAGAATGCTCCATATTTCTTTAGTAAACTCATGGCTGAATTACTTAACGGACTAGAGGATTTCGTTGTCCCGTATCTAGACGATATCGCAATTTTCTCAGATACTTGGGAGTCGCATATTAAACATATGGAAACGGTTCTGCAGAGAATAAAGAGAGCTAAGTTAACGATAAAACCTTCAAAGTGTAAGTTTGCGCAACAAAATGTCAAATTTTTGGGTCACATTGTGGGTCAGGGTTTTCGCACTCCTTCCGAGATCAAAGTTCAGGCTGTTCTAGAGTTCCCTACCCCTCGCACGAAAACCCAAATACGTGCTTTCTTAGGTATAGCGGGTTATTACCAAAAATATATAAATCTGTTCTCGGTAATTGCTGCTCCGTTGACGGATGCGTTGAAGGGAAGAGCAAAGAAGGGAGAAATTAAGTGGACGACCGAGTGTGAAAACGCATTTCGAGAACTAAAAGGGAAACTAATTGATAAGCCCGTCTTGTACGCGCCAAATTTTGAACGAGAATTCATTGTTCAAACGGACGCTTCGAACGCAGGTATGGGAGCAGTTTTAACCCAATTAACTGAACAAGGTGAGGAGCATCCAATCCTTTACCTGAGTAAGAAATTTTCAGAGGTAGAGAAGCGTTATTGTACGACGGAGAAGGAATGTGCTAGTATTGTTTTCGCAATTAAAAGGTTACATTATTACTTAGATGGAAATTCATTTTTAGTTATGACCGATCACAACCCGTTGGTGTGGTTGAATAGAAATGTTAGTTCTAACCCTAGATTGATGCGATGGGCTTTGGCTTTGCAACCATATAATTTTAGAATTGTACATCGGTCGGGTAAAAGTCACAAAAATGCAGATAGTCTCAGCAGATCGGTGATAGATAATTAGGATTGTTAATAATGTTCTCTTGCTCATGAATAATAATTGTTGCTTATGTTTTTTTAGTTAAAGGTTAATAATTGTATTAAATTTTATTTATTTACTAGTACTGTATATCATATCGAATGGCGATGCGTGTCAAAAGATAAAGCCATGAAAAGCAAATGTATTAATATGCTTAATCTTGTGTACAGGGTTTTAAAATATACATGAGTATTTAGGTTACGCAAGAGACATTTTGTGAAAAATATTTTGTGTGTAAGGTTGTACACTTCGCATATCATATCAACATGTCGTTAGTATAATTTTATTTAAGTATTGTGGCGAAGAATATTTTATGTGCAAGGTCTTACACTAGCATTTGATATACCATGTTAGTATAATTGATACTAGGCATTGTGATAGGAGTGTTTGTATTTTTATTTAATGTATTGTATGTTTTCTTACATTGATTACATTGCTATTTCGTGATATAGATTTGTGTAAGTTCCCTAGCAAGAACACTCACTCACTAGAAATAAGTAATTCCAAATTTAGTTCAGCGTTTTCTTTAGTAATTAAAATTGCAGCTCAGAAATATAGTGGTGCTTGATGAAGGGATGTGTCGGTAATCTGTCAGTTGTCTCATCGTCATCCCATTAAACTTTTCTCAACGGAAAAGTTCCATAAGAGAGGGCGAGAGCTGTAACGTCACGTTTCGAAAACAACAACAACATCTGGTGTCGGTTTCTTTGTAGATTCGACGCCCACACGTGCAATTTCCGATCCAGCGCAACCCCTGTTTGACCCCCGAGGAATCTAGCGACCCGACCGGAAGATGAGAGAGAGATGCTTTGAACTTGCACGGGAGCGGTAACCAACGAAACCTCCTCTCACAAAATAGTGGACTCTAACAATCTAATTAATTTTAATAACTTTAATGTATCATTTTGTAAATAATTTTCAATAGTTGTGACGTAATAAATTCCATATTTTAATTCACCAAGAATACGCTACCGTTATTCTTTCAAACGTTACATTCCCCCTTAGGAATAAATCTCTAAAACTCATTTTCTCAAATAGACTAGAACATTTTTCGCTCAAAGCGACAGGGAAACTGAATTCGAAGAGGAGAGATTTGATCAATATGCTTTCTTAAGGTTTGTTGTCGATATTTGATACAAGATGGAAACATTGAAGCAATCTTCAAAGGGAAAATCTAATCTTTTTAATTTCATTATCCTCATAAATATTCTATGAGTCATTCCTTTGTTTTAATGTTTTTTTTTCGATAAGAATAAGCCATCTGGGTTCCATCGATATCTTTTAATTCGATAAATACGTAATTGATTGATTGATTTAATATTAACGTCGCACTGTTCAGCTACACGAGGGCTTTTGGCGACGGACCACGTAATTTTGAACCATGGTCAAGTGACTTGAACGACACCTGAGCTGGCATCCCCCTCTCCTAACTACCACACCACACCAATGGGAGGACGTTTCAGCTCTCGACAGATTTAACGTGCATCGCTGCCCTACACGACGGGTCTTTAGTGGTACTGGTCGATAAATACGTGAAACATGTCTTGATTTTCAATGCGCAAATCCTGCTTATTGATTTATGAAAAAAGAATAATTACTAAACATGTGTGAGTTTAAGAAACAAATGATTTTTTTAAGTGAATAAGTGTGTTTCCTTATTTTTATTAAAGAATAAATTATGGTACAATTTTTTCTTTGTTTTTTTCTTCTATTATTTCAATTTGATTCAAAGTTATGAGTGAAGCTAAGGGGGATAACACATGCTCATGTAATTTAACAATGGAGGGAAGAAGGGTACCAAATATACTCTCGGTTACTGATGTACATATACAAATAATAATAATATTTCCTAATAAATTCTAATTCCACCCGCCTCTCCCCCCCTGAATCTAATCTAATAATAGAAGTGCTGTTTTAACTAATAAAGTTATTGGGATCAATACAAACACACACAAAAACGGTAGTCATCTTATTGAATTAATTAATAACACATGACCAATCCACATATATGCAGTAAGGCACTCCCCCCCAGCCCTTGATTTTTTTTTCCGATTGATTATAATCCTATGTATATAGCAGGGGTGGCGAACCTTTATGAATCAACGTGCCATTTTTTCTAAAAATGTGTTTAATGAGGTATGGACGTGCCATCAAATAATTTTGAATTGTGATTACAGGGAAAATAATAAAACTAAATACTAACTCTCTCTCTAAACTTTTCATTTACTACGAAAAAATACCTTTTATACTGTATAGCTGTAAATGTTTTAGTTATACGTGTAATTGAAATTAAAGTAACATTAGTGTGATTTCTGTTACTGCAGATCGGATGACAAATAACTTATATTATAATTGAAGATGTTACTTTTAATAGAATGCATACTGCATTAGTCATCTGCCAAAAAATTTTTTTAACAATTAATTACTTTTGCTGTGGTTCCCATTTTTGACAATGTTATTTGTGATGTGTTTCAAAATGTCGTTTTACAGACGATGTTCTGCATATTACTGCTCCAGGACATAAAACACACACCGTTTTGACGCCTTTACTAACAGTGCCATATTTCTATAGATTCACCAAGTTTAATATTCTCTGTAACACTTACTATCGTGCACTTTTTGTTCTTTTGCTGAACTAGCCATATTAAGTAACAGTTAAAAATCGTAAATATAACACAAGCTTTAAAATGCAGTTGTGTCAACGAAATTGACTATGCTTGCATAGGTAAATTCTGCATTATAAGCAACTGTAGTTCACGACGGACGTAATTAAGGCAAGACAAAAGCAAACGAGTGTGATCTCGGCGCCATTTGTTCGTAATACTTCACATTGAACCCTGTTATTTTAAAATACAACGCAAACCATTTTGATCGCTGGCGTGCCCAAAATATTGTGTCACGTGCCATTAATGGCACGCGTGTCACTGGTTCGCCATCCCTGGTATATAGTACATAAAATTTAATCAAGTATTTGTAATTACTAATTAATTTTATTAATTAATGCTATTTATTTAATAATTTAATTTTTGCTGTTTTTTGTTCCTGACAATCGACAAAACCAAAAGAATATGTTGGGTGACTTTTTGGGATATGATACAAGAATGGTGGACTTTCGACCCTGGACCCCCACCCCCGTTGAAAATTCCTGTGTCGGCCACTGCATGTATGTGTTATCACTGATTAAAAATGACACCTCTTCTATGTGTGCAAGGTTTGTTCAAACGGTTTCCGAACTTTGGTCAGAAAAAATATCTGAGTTACTTTACGGGATTGGGACTCTAATCAAATTCAAAGTAGGCACCTTACACTTTCACACTCACTCAGTATTCCTTCCATTGAAGAAATACTTTTGGAAGGCTTTTTTGGAATGTTCAACTAACCCATCGCGTTCTGGCTTATCTCATGTCTACCCTGAAAACAGGATCTTTACGAAAGTATTTTTATTTTCGGGAACATCCAGAAGTCACAAGAAGCCACGTCCCGCATTGGTAGTATCCAGTAGGTCTTGTGCAATTGCAAGAAGGAGCTCTTTCCATTGCACCGACGGAGTGAGTAAGTGAATATTAACATCGCACTGTTCAGCTACACGAGGGCTTTTAGTGACGGACCACGTAATTTTGAACCATGGTCAAGTGACGTGGACGACACCTGAGCTGGCACCCCCTCTCCTAACTACCACACCACACCAACGGGTTCCACTAACAGAAGCTTGGAAACAAATTTCGCAACCATTGTGAGCATGATCTCACAAAATTGCCTTTGATGAACCAGTGTACTGATCTCAACTTATTCAGCAGTCTCTCGTATGGTTAAACAACGATATTTGTTTTAATCATATTTTTCAACTTTTCACCAACAGGTGCATTTCGAAGGGTTTGTGGTCTTCCCAAAAGTTGGTTACCGTTTTTCGAAGTGCGCAGCCACTTTTGAGTTGGTTAATTTACGTGCCCCCCCCCCTTCCCCATAACATCGTCTCCAATAACACTTGCTGAATCTTACGAATTATTTCACTTAGGAAATCCTTAAGCTTCTTGCAAAATATTTGACGCAGTACCTCTGCTGAAAACATTCAGTCATCTGTAGAGAAATAATAATCCGACAAATACGTATCACTCGAATCCCTGCAGGGAACGACGAACACACTGGAACGAAGAGAAAAAATTCAAGCATGCGCATTTAGCTGTAACATCCCACTGTGCACAGCTTCACCGTTTTAGAATCTCTGCTGTGCCAACACCGTGCTCGGGAAAATTCAAAGTCGGATACTTTTTGAACAGACCTTGTCTGTTATTATTGATTACAGACGACGCATCTTCTATGTGAATATTATGGTGGTTCAAATATTTTTTCAGAACTTCAAAACTTACCCATGCGGAAAAGATGGTATATAGATGAAGGGGAAATAAAAAATTAATTTTTATGTTTAGCACTTCCACAAGGGGAATGAAGTTTAGGTATTCGGGCTTTTTTTATGGAAAAAAAATCAAAGTAATATTTGTTGCAGAAATACAGGTATATTTTAATACTTTTTTAACATTTAATGCAGAGGTTCCCCGACTTTTTGTCTCATAGACACCTTACCATGTTTTTCGGTTTTGGGTGTAACCTTGCTTATATACCAAATATTGAAGTTTTGCAAGTTTATCAACTTAAATTCCTTTTTTGACGGTTGGTGTAGAGCTACTTACTTTAAAAAACCAATTTCAAACTACAATGAAGTATAGCGTTTAAAACTTAAGAAGCACACGCTAATTAATTAAATTAAAATTGAGTTAATACAAAAATAACTGTTACGTAAAATAACTGATCAACAAACAAATGCTTTAAATGTGAAGAATAAATCTGGTGCCTCAGTAACAAATTTTCAACATTTGGCATCAATTTTTTTAGGTTTAACCCTAAATCTCCTCGATTGACAACCACGTTGAAACTCCTTCTCACCGGGAAAAGTAATTAAAAAAATTTTCACAATACTCCAAAATTTGGGATAAATAACAGGTTTATTTTTTTCTTTCTAAAGTCAAAACTGCTGACATCTATTTCTAAACTTTTAAGATCTCTGTTAATGACTATGCCGAACAGTTCATCTTATAATATGACATTTGACTTTTTTTTTCAATAGGACATGAATTCATAGCCTACTTTGGTATTTTGATAGTCAAGGCATTCTCAAACCTAGTTTCTAAATCTGAATAAAGAGCATTGAAATGTTGAACATAGGTTAAAATATTATATAATTTTCCTGGCAGATTGTTTGTGGCCAATTGAGAAAGTGAAAAAATTCGCGACGTTCAATATTATACTCCTTTAACTTAATTCTGGCAAGAAACGCTGAAATAATAGTCCTTGTTTTAATAAAATTTATGCAGGCCACACTAAAATTTAGTAAATAAATCTGTTAAATATGTAAAATTTGGTTTCCCCCCATTTGATTAAATTTTCTTTTAAAATTAAAGTCACGATCTGGTTTAATGAGAGCTACTATCGTGGACCTCCATTTACACCTCATGGACCCCAAATTATTTTTTCGCTGACGTGGACGCCTAGCAGGTCGTCAAAGACCCTGGGGGACGATATAGACCACTTTGGGAATCACTGATTTGATGTGATGGGAGGATACCTACTTCACAGTTCTGAGAAAAAACATTCGGTGCATTTAATAGCCTTTTTAGTATTAAATTTTTTAAATACCTACAGTCGAAATTTCAATGCATGATAAAACGGAAGGCTAAAAAAAGTTTCGATCGAACTGATTCAACGGTGTGGGGAAAGTGAAAGAGCTGGGGTCATGAAATGTTGCTTACATTGTTTTTTTCGCTACTCAGTAATCATTTATCGATAATCCTCGTTTCGGGTTGTCGATACAGTAAAACCTGTTTTTGTGCAGTAGTTAGGGTAACGCATAAAAATAAACCGCACAAGAAATATATTCGAACATTTTATAAAGTCTTACATATAGTAAACAACTTCGTCGAAATACTACAGAAAATTTTTTAATGCGGTGGAGAGGGACCGCATAAAAAAAGGCACACTTAGAAAATACACAAATTATTTATAAAATTTATGAGAAAGTACCTGCTTCCATAACAAAATAGATAATTTAATTATACATGGAAATATTTTCAAAACATTTAGATTTTCTTTGTACACATAGAGAAATTTTCAAAATGCGTATACGTAATGCACTGCTACTGATCTTAATCCAAAGTGCTCATCTTCGTGTGATGAATAAGTTCAAAATCTCTTTCGTCACTTGAAGATACAATTTCAATTGGTTTATTTTTTGGCACCATAAAACAAGAGATAAGTTTTTGTGACGAAATTCGGTTGGTCAGTCACTTGTAAATGTCACGAGAACAAGATATACATGATCAAAGCTCTTTTTGAAACTCCACACTCCTTTCAGAATTGGTATCTATTTTAAGAAAATGCTTTTCCACTTTTTTGGAAAGCTGTATCCCTGCATATATTTTAACTGTCCACAAGAATTCGGTTCTTCTTGTCCGTCTTCATAATCTATCAAATTATTGATAATGTCACTGTCATTGAAAGTTTCGTCTTCAACCAAGCGCGGGCTGTTGGCGCGTAGAGATAAAGCAACTGAACGTGCATTGTCGGGAGACTGTTTATAACAAATTAACAGAGCCTCTGGAAGTGTATATAGGTACATTGCAGTGGCGTAACGTAAACCCCTCAACCTCCTTCTCGAGGGGGGCAGGACTCTAGGGGACCCAAGGTCTGACTAACGCCAAGTACGTATTTACACAATTTATATAAAATATTAAAGGGAAAACCTGACTTTGCAGCGGGGCCCTAACATTCTCCCTTACGTCACTGGTGTATTGATAGAAAACATTACAGAAGCGCCAAAGTCGTTGAAATCTATACACCGCATAAAAAAGATCGCATAGAAAAAAATAGCACAAAACTAATCGCATGAAAAAGGACCGCACAAAAACAGGTTCTACTGTATTGTATAAAAATAATTTTATTTTGAGTCTAAAATCATTTAATTAAAACTAATTCTTTATCCATTTATTCGAAAATTCATCGCCTTTTCGGCAATTTAAATTATTTGATCAGTTATTTTTCTCCTTATATCTCGATACCATAGAACATCTTTTCCGGCATATGTAGGTTCCGATTTTTGTATATTTTTTCCTCCATGTGAAATCGCTTTCTATTCTAATGTATATCTAGTCTTCACAAACTATTGGAGGACCTGTATCATTGGCAAACATCGATCAGCATCGTGTTGTTTGACTCATATCTTGAGAATTATGTATTTTACGTAGGGCATTAATTCATGCACGTGTTTTTTCAAGCACGAGATAATCATTAGGTTAATAGGGAAATGATAAGGGAAAAAGATAAACAAACGTCAAAAGTAAGAAGAGGAATTAATTTGCTACTGGGAAGCTCACCAAAATGATATGTAAAAGCTCAATGAACGTCCCTAACATTGGATATGTAATTCTCAATATCTTTTTAATGTCTAATACGTAATGTAAACAATTAACAAATGCTGTAGATTTAAACTGCCTATTAGAAAAGTATTAATAAATGAGAGAGAGAAAAGCAAGTACCGTAAAATCCGGCGTATAACGCGCGCCTATACTTTCAAGCAGTAATTTTTAATTTTTAGGTATAATCTCCGTATAACACGCACCCCTTTTTTACGAAGAAATTTGAAATATTCTTGCGTAATGCACTTATGTTTTGAAGTAATTTATTCAAGCTATTATGCCAAACTTTGAAAAAAAAATAGTATACTGTTAAAACTATAATCCTTTAAATTCATAAGGAATTTCATTTCTTTTAAATGAACAGTATTTTGATATATGTAGGAGTCTAATTTTTTTTATATGTGCTCATCTTCTCTTTATTTTTGAAGCTCTCATTTTCATACCCGGCATAGTTTCGAATTTAAAGTTAAATTTTTCTAAAACTTAATGATAAAAAAAATTAATATCAGAATTTTCACAAATGCTTTTAAGACTATCGATTGAACAATTATTACTATTATCATTACATTACAAAACGAATTTTAAAAAGAAAAACTGAATATATTTATATATTGTTTTCTATTCACTGTCTTTCGATACAGACCACTTTTCGACTATTATTTCCTGCGATTTAATTTTTAATTTTATATTCACAAAAAAATAAGTTAGGTACTTTCTTGAATTTAATCTTGCTCTTTTTATTTGTATCTTTTTTCCTCTCTTTTCAAAGATATAATATTAACTCAAAATAGTTTATTTGATTAATAACTAACTAAGTGAATGTTTATGCGAGCAAATTTGAGGCCCAAATGATTTTCAATCTTGTTTTATGCTCTTCAATTTTTTCCTTGAGCTATTATGTATAAATCTTCTCTTGAAGAGGAAGGTTAGAGTACTATAACACAATCTTAACCCTACTTCACTTATCAAAGTCAGTAATAACAGTAGAACGAATAATAGTTTTTTATTTTGTTCAATTGCCTCTATAAAATACACTGGTTTCTTGTTCTTGGTTCTCTGTATCACATCTTAAATTCTCTCTGATTTAAGGCATACATAATCAATACATCATTGCTTTGATTATTATATATTCAGTTTCTTTCTCTATACATGTGCTTGAGAAGGTAACATGCTAAAAATTTTTAATAATGTTACTATATGGGATTCATAAATATTTATTGATTTTTCAATGAAGCCTGTTTCGAAAACAAAATAACTTAATTTCACCTTTTTTTTAACGAAATGCGTTCCTTGGTTTTCGTCAGTAAGAGTACAACTCAGAAATTCCAGAATTCAATAATTCTAGATAAACCCAGTCTCAAATGGCATATTCCCTAGTATTTGAAGTATTTGTTCTTACATCTTCGTTGTCAAACCAATATCTGCTATGTGCAAAATGTATAACTTTGAAATTTGAGATATTTTAATTTGACAATATTCTGGCTGGTGCACATAGAATATTTTTTAGAAACCACAGTTCGCCGTCAAATTAGAGCCCCATAACAGTCCATTTATACGAAAATTTGGTTAGCAAACTAGTCATAATAGTCAAAATGTCGAAACCTCCAAACTGTGAATACAGTAGATAATGGTTTGACATCAACACTAAATTAAATTTGATAAGAAGTAAAAATGATTCCAAAAAGTCCACGAACGTATTCCTTTTAATAAAATTCATGCCAAAATCAAAAACCAGATTCGTTTATAAAACTCTACTTTGATGTTCAGGATAATCTGCTTCATAATGTTAAACATAATATCTTATCAATTCAATGATCGTGTAAGTTACATAATACCCAATCAGTTGTTTACAATGTGTTTTACAACCGACAAGTCATTGACCTATTTCAGAAGCATCGCGTGATATTTCTTAAAAACGCTATTCAGCATTACATATCACATTTTAATGAAGTTATAGCGCACTTATTCAGAACAGAGAAAGGAAAAAATAAACATTGCAGGGTTCATATCTGATTTAGAAATGTTTAATTTAATTTTATTTAGCAATAATTTTAGGAAAAAAGTGAAATGAAAATAAGAGATGTACCTGTGTTTTTGCAACTTTGTTTTGTCACGAAGAAAATTAATTTTCAAACAAAATATATTCACGTAAAAAAATTACGTAAATATTACGCTTTTACGTAAAAAAACGTTTTAAATATTTATAAAAAATTTATTTATTTTCTATTTTTGATTCTAGATGTGAAAAGAATATCCATTTCTAAACCCTGTTTTAATGATACATATTGAATTTTTTATTGGTTTTAAACATACACGCACGTATCCATAAGTCGTGCATTTTTATTTAAACTTTGATTTAAATTATGTTACTATATTTTTATGTAATAAACAAAAGGAAAAAGATATTTTGATCAATCATTTCTTAATAACTAAAACAATATGTAAAATATGATCATCAGTACCCAAACAATGGAACGTAACAGGTATTACGATTTTCTCCATAGTTCTTTCATGATCCGAATAATTTTAATCGTTAAATGTTATTCCTGGACATATTCTCTGAAAAACTGGGAATTTCGAACTAACATATATATGCCATTTGTCAACAGTGGCAAGACGACATTATTATGTCAAATTCATCGTCCTGTCTAGGCCTAGACCTACCACCATACACCATCATTGAGGCGAAAGGCAACACTAAATTGAATCGGTTTGTTGTCTAGGTTTATGAAATTGTGAGTCACACACATATTTATTTGTTACGGGCTATCGTTTGTACCAGTATTTGACAACGTATGCCTAACACCAGAGCTCGTCAACCTACAGCACGTGGTACAATTATCAGTGGCACTCTGCACTACTCTACAATTTTTTAAAATTTTTGAGTGAATGGAAGTTGGTAGATTTGTAATGGACCTTATTTGACAAACATTTTCGGAATTCTGAACATTTACGAAATTACTCAAAAATCTGAAAGATAACTCTAAAGATAAATTTACAGCTATTTTGTAAATTATGGAATGTCAGTGCTGGAGAGATTGAATTGTTTGAAAAGAGAAAATTATTGCTTGTACTCTGCTTTCGGTTCTACAATACATATCGAGTTAGTGAGTGAGTGATTGTGTTGTTTTATGGCGCAAGAGCCAATTCTGACTAAACTGCGCCAAACACTTCTACATATCTAAGTAAAAAATCCTACCTCATATGAAAAACATTTCGAGTCTATAAAGAAGTTGCTTACAACTGAATGTTCAGAATCGTGTCGAATGGACTAAATTCATGTGACGTCATAGTCACATGATAACTGAGCCACGTGTTTTCGGCCAATCAGCTAATAAATTAATGTGACGTCATATTATGTCATAAATATAATCACACGTTTTCAGCCAATTAGTTCATGTGCTTCACTGTTGCCAACTTTTGCTTTTTGTAGAAACTTACTTTTAGAAAGTACATATTTGTCAACGAGATAAAAATGCACATAGTTAAATAAAATGCATTTAATTAAAAACTATTCGTATAATGTATATTTTTAATTTTGAAAACTGTTTGAAGAATT
Organism: Trichonephila clavipes; assembly: GCA_019973935.1. Lineage (NCBI taxonomy): Eukaryota > Metazoa > Arthropoda > Arachnida > Araneae > Nephilidae > Trichonephila > Trichonephila clavipes. The sequence continues at coordinate 1,942,444 of BMAU01019665.1, forward strand.
TTAACACACGTGAACTCTTTACCCAATCATCAAATTTTAAATGTCATCTAAACTTTACACGTTGAACAACTAGTGTGTCAATTTTTAATCAATGGGAAACACGTGATTGCCGTTATAATGTGACCATCATGAATTTAGTCCATTGAAAGTACAAATTATACCCTTGAATTTGCGATATGAAGTAGAGAGGCGCAAGCACTAGGATCGCATTGAAATTTTTATTTAACTATAATAAAGGGGAATATTTATATTTTATGTTGTGTCTATTCCTTATTTTAAAAAAAATAAATACTTAAAAATACATAATATATGTGCAATTTTAATTTATTTGATTTATGTTGAAGAAATAGTTATATTTTATATAACTATTATATAACTATATTTTATATAGTTATATACTAACAATATAACTATAGCTGTTTATTTTTATGCTAAGAAATATCTTTAAATGATGGAAAATTAATACGTAAAAAAACAGCAAATATCTATATTATCGACCTATGTTCTCTAACTCTGCATGCATTATTGCGGGAATTGAATGGTTTCAAATATGTTCCACTGTGAACATAGGCACGTAACACTGCATCCATAAAATTATCCCACTGTGTGGCACGTGACACTGCGTCCACAAAATTGTCCCACTGTGTGGCACGTGACACTGCGTCCACAAAATTGTCCCACTGTGTGGCATGTGACACTGCGTCCACAAAATTGTCCCACTGTGTGGCCCGTGACACTGCATCCACAAAATTGTCCCACTGTGCGGCACGTGACACTGCATCCACAAAATTGTCCAATTATGTGGCACGCTGAATCCTATAGGTATATTGGTTTGGCACGTCACAGTTAAACTGTGTTTCCGACCCTTGCTATACATTGTCTTCTGAAAAGAGGTATAGTTATGCACGGGGGCCCAGGCTCTCAAGAAATTGTAAGACGTCATTGCCTTCAGCGCATTGGCAAAGTGTTTCCATTGAGCAATTTTGTTCCCATGGACCTTTCTCAAACATACGTCGGCTATTGTAGAAACAATCATGCATAACATGTTCTGATATCCACACTACGTTATGTAAGGAATCTGAAGCTTTGCTTAAAATTTAACAAATGCAGCTCTTCTTTATTTCACAAGAGGATTTTTGGTGGAATCAAGATTTCTAGAACTCATTACTCACAGGCCTAAAAGCAGATATTCCACAACCAAACTACCTCCCACTTTAAAATAAAATACATAAAAAAAGGCATCTAAAAGAGTTCACGGTGAGATTCAGATTAAAATAACAGCAGAGACGAATCCTAGCGTTTTTTCCTTGAGCAATTCGTAAATGGCAGTACTCTTATTTCTTCCTCCACAGAATAAAGTCAAATAATATAAGGGAGCGGAACATGTAAACAAAATTATTTAAAAAGATATTTTCAGAAATATTATTGAAAAAAATTACATCAGTGCTGTTTTTCGATGAATTTTTCTTTAAGATATGCGCATTTTTTGCAACGTATTGGGGGTATTATAAAATTCCAGTATAATAAAAAGAAGTTGCACGTGCATGAAGCCAGCTGAACGCCGATTTATCTAATTCTTTATTCTATATGAAAATCCTTCTCCTCCGAACACTTCTTTGAAACGTCCAAGCAAATAATATTTCGAAAACTTTTAGTACAGACTATAGGGAGGATGTTCGATTATCCAGTGCAATTTCTTTAATTTTTTTGAACATCAGATAAATGGGGTATACCAGGTTAATGTGGTTAATCAGGAATAATGGGGCAGTTATAAATGGGGTTACAAGATAAATGGGGATTTACCAGATAATTGGTTCTATTTGATATTAATTTACGGCGCTTTTCTGAAGCAACACGAAAATTTTTGACAATGTACCTCGTAATTTTAAACCACTGTCAAGTGACACGTATGCCACCTGAGCCAGAACCTGCACTCCAAACTTCTGGCACTAGGGCTCGAACCTACATTGTCCTGGAGTAGAATAACATTGTAGATCGTAATGGTGTGTCTTTTAGACAGGGCCAAGAGTTGGTCAAATTTTCATTTCAGTTAGATTAGTTCTTGGTCGACGATATGAGCCAAATTTTCAAACCTTATCATGGCTGTTTTTATAGACATAATTGAGATTCCTATAAGATACCGCTACCGAGCTGAACATTTAATAAGTGTTAAATTTCAAGAAATTTTGCAGTTTCATACATTAAAATCTGTGCAATAGCCGTATATACTTTTGGTTTACTCATCGTACTAGCCAGGGGCGTTTTAAGGCATGCACTAACTAGACTCGCGCCCAGGATTTTGACTTGGGTAGGTGGTCTCGTCTCGTTCACGACTCAACCTCACTAAGATCCTGATTTCGAATAGTTTTCAGCGTAAAATGTTAAAACTCACCAAAAAAGTGGGAATTTCGAACTATATGCCAGCTGGCAACTGTGGCAAGACTGCATATTTATTCTATGTCTATCGTTCGTCTCTAGGCCTAGGCTTTCCACCACAGACCATCATTACTCATTTAATCGAAAGACAGCAGTCGATTTGTAAGTTTGTGAGTCACACACATTTATTTGTTACGTGTTACCGTTTGTGCGAGCATTTGACATCGTATGCTATATACTGCTAACTTAAAAGTGTCACAGGTGGGACCTACTTTTACATATGAAACCTAAGGCCTCAAGAAATCGTAATACGTCACGTCACAGGTGCTAGTGACTAAATATATGAGCATACAAAGAACAAAACAATGCCAAACTTTTTTTCAAAAATTTAATTACATTATCATGGTTTTTATGACAAAATGCACAAAAATTATCGTCCATAATATATAGAAATTCCACGCGGAAAGAAAATTCCTTAAAATTTTATCTATTCTCCCAAAATTGATAACACCCTAAAGTGATATATTTAATTTTTACCCTGTTGTGCCCTTACAAACACATCCTTATCTTAATTGCTAAAAATATCTGAACATTTAGAGGCGCATTGTACGCTATAAACAATCTGAAACATACTTGATAACGAGAGACGATTAGCCTAATAGATTTACTAAAAACTTTTCTTGAACAGAGCTCCAAAGCAGTTCAATTCCTACTCCTATAATAAATTAGCATATTAAAACTTCAAATCCCCAACCATAAAATTGCCATTTGCTGCCACTTTCCAACAGTTAACATTTAAAAAAGAAATCCAGGAGCACGTTAACGCACATTCGGGATATATTATTCATGAGAAACACAAGTACATTCTGCTCTATAAACTCATCACCTGGGTAGAGTTTCTCTCAGGATTTTAAAACAGCTTGCAGAAACTCCATACATATTTATAGATTCCTTGTGCATTTTCTTATCGGTGACGTGTGAAAAATGGAAGTGTAAGTAATGTAGGCCTTTTGAACGGGGGTAAAGAGTTCGATAAAATTCTGAATGGGGGAATTTTTGAGAGCACATTTAGATGGAAAATGTTGTTGGAAGAAGAGTGAGTTGTGGAAATTCAAATTTATTTCTTAAGGTATAAAAAAAGAAAAAATTATGTACATGCATTTTTTTGGTTTAAATTGCTTAAGGTATCCGACTACTTGCGACTTATTTTTGAAAAAATGGAGATATGGAGATTTTTTTGTGATTTTTAGATTTATTTTGTATATTTTAAGGAAAAAAATCGTAAAATTCCAAACAGAAATAAAATTTATTATTATTAAAAGGGGAAAAACTGGTAAAAATGCACAAAAAATTACATAAACGGAGCCCACTCTGCACAAAAATGTTTTGAACAAATTTCAATTTTTCAATTTTAATGTGTTACTTTGTTATTCATGTTTGAAATAATCGTCAGGATAATAGATATTTTAATTTTTACAAAAACTATAGAGCACTCTTAGTTATTATATGAAATTGCTTAAAAAACAGTGATTATATTCACATAAAAGACTGTAAATTTTGAAATAAAACAGTGATTGATAAATCTGAAGGTCAAATCACTTCTGTTATACAAAGCATTCACAAAAAATTTCAGCAAATAATTCTCAAAACTTTTTGAGCAATCGCTGTCCTCGTTTGAGTTTTTCAAAAAAAATACATTTCGAGTAAAATGCATTTTAAAGTTTGACATCTTGTGTAAAGTTATGGCATCTTCTTTTATTATAACACTTTTAGTTTTTGTTTTATTGAATGAAAAATAATACGCTTGATATTTTTATTAAGCTAATAAGATGACCTATAAAATAAAATCATAAAAAAATTGTCAATTTTTGAAAAAAAATCATAATTTTAGGGTAGTCGTAAGGTATCCGACTACGTTCAAAACCGTGATTTTGCAAAATGTACAAACGAATATTTTGTTTTAATATTGAATATCACTTAGATTAGAATACATGTATAAAATTGTTTTAAGAATATTATTAGAATAGAAAATTATTTAAAGGCAATATTTTGGCAAAAAAATGAACTTAGAATTATATATTTTCAAAACATTCTCCTTTTATGAAAAATGCTTCTATAATAATAGCATTTCGCTTATAAATAGCTAAAACTTCTGCAGAGAGCCTGAACTAAGATTTTTAAGAAATTCACATAATTTTCAAGGTTACTATCAATTGAAATATAATTATCGGCGTTTTTTTTTCTTAAAATTTCTTTTCTCTGATGTGTCAAAATATGGATAAATACACTTCTAAGTTAAACGTTTCAAAATTCCTAGTTCAGACTTTGTGCAAAGGTCTGAGCTATATATCGGCAAAATATTATTATTACAGAAGCATTTTTCATAAAAAGAGATTGTTTTGAAAACAATTAATTCTATGTTCATTTTTTGCCAAAATATACCATTTAAATAATTTCTTCCGTAATAATATTCTTAAAACAATTTCATACGTGTATTCTAATCTAAGTGACACAAACTATTAAAAAAATATTCGTTTGTACGCCTTTGCAAAATCACGGTTCCGAACGTAGTCGGAGACTTTAAAAAGCATTTTGAAATTATGTAATTAGAAATCTATTTCTATATATAAATATTTCTTTTTAAATTCAGCAGTGTTAACTCTTTCACGACCAAGGGAAACAACGTTATTTACACTTTTTATACAGAATATCAAGATAAAACATATGCCGAACGCAAGTATTTATATAAAAGGAAACGTTTAGGGACAGGGAGGGAAAGAGCTATTAAATCAGTTGATGACAATGTTTAAAACGTTCGCCGGCTGTATTCTTATAACTTATTTCAGTTTATTGTATAGCGTAATAATATATTACTGAGTTTTCTCACATGTTTTATATTATTCGTTAAGTATAATTTTGTGCAATAGTAAAGTATATTTAAACAAATGAAAAAAATTCTATGACCAATATTGACAAATAATTCTATGGAAATAATTCTATTCCCATAAAATTTTTAAAAAATTTGCTCGTCGTTACGTATTTTTTGTATGGTAATTTTTTTAAGACGAAACATACTAGAATAAACAGTGACATACTAATATATATTTACTCTTATCAACCTTGAGATCCTGTAGGAATTAAAGTATTAAACCTGACTGTCGGAGTAAAAACAAAAACCTATTCCTGATTTTCTGATTTAGATAATAGTTTAACGAATATGGAGGCCCAGTGGCCGAGTGGTAGCGTATCGCTTTTCTACACCAAAGGTCCGGGGCTCTATCATCAAACTGGGCAAGGTTGACTCAGCCTTTAATCCCTTCAGTGGATCGAAGCTTTCTTGGGGACTAAAGACTGGGGGTTTCTCTTCAGACTGACCACCTGATCGGAATATCTGCTCATTCACTTTAGAGCCCAAGGTCACATATACTGAGATGGGCACAATAAGCCTTGGCCCTCATGGGCTGTTGCGCCACTGAGTTTGGGTTAAATAGTACGACTTTTACAAGAAAAACGTTGAATATATAAGGTTTATTTCTTTCAAGTAAACTGGAATAATTAATATATAAAAGTTCAGTTTTAATCAATTATACTTTATAAGTTTGAATAATGTTTTTTGATCAGGAAATTTTCTTTTTTTTTTATTTATGAATTTAATTATCTTTCTTTTTTAATTCTAGTTACCTTATTCAAACGAATTCAGTCTTCAGACTAATTATAATTACCAGCAAAGAAATCAATAATTCTTTTCATGAGAAAAAATGTTGTTTTTTTCTTTTCTGTAATTTTTGTTCTTCTCCACGAACTCTATTGATTGGAATTTTGCTTCAGAAATCTGGAAAAAAAACTTTTTTTCTTCTTTGGTGTTCTTTCTTATTTAACTTCGATGAGATTTCTAAGCGTTAATCAGACATATTCCCGTGTTCAACGAAATTGCTCGTCATTTCTTAAAGTAAACTAGTGCAATAATTAGTTTTTGCAAAAGCGTTTGCAAGAACTCGATGAATGATTTAAAAACTCGTAGATTGTTTATTTACGTCCCATTCTGAAGAAACACGATGGCTATTGGCAACGGACCTCGTAATTATGAATCAAAGTCAAGTGATAAAATGACTTCTTAGACGATAATTATCACATAATACCAACATCACAAATTTACATAAAATTACATACAAACAACTTTTTCCTAGAATTCTCTGTATCTGGACATTAATTGAACTTGACTTGGACTTGAGAAACATTGTTTATAAGAGTGCTTCTCAAACTTTCAACATTTGCGATCTAATTTTCGATTATAATTTTCATCGCACCCCCTTTATAGAATAATAATGTATTGAATTCAATAACAATGTACTTTGACGCTAAAGTTACAATACGACTTAAAGTATAAACCGAACAAATTAGCAAAATTAGTATTAAATTGTGTGTATAATTTTGTATATAACAAGCCCTGGGGTCTCTTGTAATTATTCACTTGTTCTTAACTGTATTGTTAAATTAATTATCAAATACATTCTGCAATACTGATATATTTATAAGTGTGTTATATCAGTGTTAATTTGTTTTATTACACTGCTGGCCACCGTAAATGCAACACCAAGAAAGACAAGATATAGCACAACAAAATTTATTTTGTAGATAACATTTGTCCAAGCACCAAAAAAATGATTAAATTTATAGACTTCTGTGAAGTGTGGTTCCTGCCAGAATCAGTAGCCAGAGTAGCCACCATTGTTGGAGATCACCGCTGCCGCACGCCTCGGCATTGATTCAAAGAGACTTTGGATGTGTTCTTGGGATACAGCAGACCAAGCGGCTTCCACACGTTGCCAAAGTTGATCTGATGTGGCAGCTGGGGGTGTAATCTGGGTTAATCATTGAGCAACCATGGGCCACATGTTTTGTATCGGCGAAAGATCTGGAGAGCGAGCCGGCCAGGGAAGCAATTAGAGCTGGTGATTGACGAAGAACCTTTGGATAATGCGTGCAATATGGTCGCGCATTATCCTGTTGAAATATTGCTGTGGCCAAGCCCTGAAGGTAAGGAAGGACAACTGGCTACAACACCTCGGAGATGTAGCGCTGGCTGTTTAAAGTTCCGACAATGCGTACTAGAGGAGTGCGAGAGTGATATCCAATACCGCATCATACTATAATACCCGGTGCAGGACCAGTGTGGCGGTGCAGCTGTTCAGCATCATCTCTCCACGGTGTCTCAAGACTCGAATCCGGCCATCGTGGTGTTGCAGGCAGATGCGTGACTCGTGAGTTCATTCCATTCTGCCGCCCACATCCTTCTTTCATCACACCATTGGTGGAGAAGACGTCTATGGTTCTGCATCAAGGGTACACCAAGCAATGGATGTCTTGCGGGCAGACCACTCTTATGTAAACGACGTCGAATGGTACGCGCAGACACTGAATTATGCGTTATAGACTCAATGTGCTGTGCTACGGTTCGTGATGTGACTGAGCGATCCATCACTGCCAAGCGCACAATTTGCCTGTCCTTACGTGGAGTGGTGCACTGAGATGGATGCGATCGACCACGTCAGTCCGTCGAACCCTCCTGCATCCAACGGTCACATATCCGCATTACAGTTGTTTGGTTTTTGTCCAACACGACTGCCAATTTCCCTGAAAGATAATCCACAATCTCGGTAGGCCTTTATACTTCCTCTGTCAAACTCGAATACTTGATCAAAAGCTTATCGCTGTTTTCTACGAGACATAACTGATCGTTTTTTGAAAAAAAACCACAAGAAAAACACAAGTGCCGAACTTGAAATCGTTTAAATCTCCAAGCCTTAAATAGAGCTTTGAGGTGGCGCCACAGGCGCGCGTGATGTGTGTCTGCGCTGAAAATCTAATTATTTACATATCTCACCTCCACTAATGCATGTTGTAAATTTCATGTTATTTGCATGCTTCCTTCATGGTGTTGCATTTACGATAGCCAGCAGTGTATTTAATATGTCAGAATGTATTTTGTTTTGCTTCCCCCCTTTCAGTAAACTAATAATATTTTTTAATAATCTTTTATTTTCGACTTTTCAGTATGCTCGCACTCCCTGATAGGGTTACCCCCGAGGGGGTCGCACCCCACAGTTTGAGAAACGCTGGTTTATACTGAATCTGAACTCATCAGTGGTCTATTGCTATGGTGTTCAGTGGATGTGATGTGATTCAAAGCCGACTGCAACCGAGTTCTGTGTGATGACGTCAACGAACATATGAACTGTTGGTGGTCTGAAACACAGACTTAGCCGTTACAAACAATTTGTTGGGATATCACTATTTCTGATGACATCGCAACACTCGAAGAAAGGTGAAGGGTTAAACTCGTCCTATAATTCCAAGCTTGCAGACATAACGGTCCTCACAGTTGGTCGAAACCCTAAGACATCCACTACCAAGTCTTCGTGATACCGTATATTCATTTTGATAGCAATTCTACAAGCGTCTCATGATCGAACGGTTGACGTTTAAAGCTCGGGTAATCTACGACGGTCGTTCCTCAGAATGGATCCGTCAGATTACATACCAGCATATGTTTTCACTTAAATGCTGTTGACAACTCATTTTCAGAAATTTGAAACAAAGAAATGAAGAAATGAGAACCAAACAGACGTAAAATCCAGCTCAACGAAAGAAATAGCAAATGCTGCAATTAATCGGTTTTTATATCTATCGCATGCTAAAGCGTTTATGGCTTTCACATTTCACTGCAAGTGACATATGTAAATTTTATTGATGTAACCTTTCTTCTTCTCAAGGTATGCTAATTTTGCTATTTGTTGCTCTTTTTTTGAGACAGAGTGTATAAGAGAAATAATAAAGAATTTAACATAAGCTATTTGCAAAAAAAAACAATACAAGAAACTTATATTTTGGATATGAAGTTATCTTAGTTTTTAGATACAAATATTTCCATAGCTAATTTGAAACTATCTTGTATTTTGGTATAATAAATGTCACAAACATGAGTATATCTTAAAGCAAATGTTAACAACAATACACGAAAACAAATTAGCATCTTATAGCCTGAAGCAATTTTTTTAAATTGTTGTCGTACTTCATTTGATAGCTTGAAAATGTGTACAAATTTTTTTGCAATACACTTTCGTTGAATAGAATTTTAACACGTTTATTGATTTCCATCAAAACATTTTCCTATAATGATGTCTTTATAGTTGAATAATCTGACGAGGAACAATATAGAATCTCCAATGTTGACCTATTTCTGCATTCTGAGAAGTATAGCATTATACTTGAAGAACAGCTATCTTATTCTTGAATCTATTCTATAAGTGTAGAAAAAAATGTATCTTTCTTTTCTTTTAGTTACATTAATTTATAATTTTTTTAAAGAAATATTTCGCTTAAGTTTCGGTATTTACACATGCCACATTAGGCTTGACAACCTGTCATTTTCCTCAATACAAACATTTGTTTCAATGGAAGAACTTGACTGATCTCTAGATATAACTTTCAGTCTGAAGATCCGTCACTTGACCATGGTTCAAAATTACGTGGTCCGTCGCCAAAAGCCCTCGTTAATATTCAATCAATCAATCAGTCTGAAGATCAGTGAACATAAAAATGAACTCATGAACACACATTTTAAATTTATCTTAATTCTTATTAAAAAGTTCGGATTGCACATTCAGTAAATAATAAATCTTTCATCTGCTTTGAGAAAGCTTGCAAATGTTTGATGTAAAATCCAGGGAGAGAAAGCTTTCACAGAAAGCCTTTTTTAAATAAGGACATGGAAGAGGTATAAGGAAAAAAAAAGAGAGCAAGTTATCAAAAAATAGCAAATGATTTTGATAGATCATATATGATTCTATTGTATTTTGGCATTGCATGATTTCAAATATTTTCTAAGACTATTCGAAAAGGAAAGAATTATCTATTAATATAGTACAGAAAATTTTTATTTTTGTGTAAACAGACTACTCTAAATGTTGATTAGCTTATCCCAAGTCTTTTCTACTTATATGCTAAATGTTCAAATATTTTGTTACATATGAAAATTAAGGTTCCTTTTTTTACCAGTTTATTTATGAATTCCTGACAGAAGCATAATATTTATTTAAACAAAAACAAACAAAAAAATTAAAGATATGAAAAAAATCCACGATCAAATGGAGAAGTTAGCAACTTAAATGGCACCATATTTTACAACCTTGAAACAAAACACATTTAAATGTTCCATGTTAAGTGTTCCGCAAAGTTTTACAAAAAGCAGTTTTAGCCACTGTAGAGTAATGTTACTAAAAATATTTCTGTAAAATAAAATATTAAAAAGAAAATGTGTTCACGCTGATATAATACACTTTTAAAACATAGTTCATCATTAGTGAAAGCGGGCCAGAATTGCAAGATATAAAGGGGGGAAATATCCACTAATAATTTTACTTACCGAAGTTCGTTAGCAATCTCAGCCGTGTTAGAGCCACAAGCCAAATTACTCACACTTTTCAGCCTCTGGAGACCTAGCTTCTTGTGGACAGCAGAACAGGACCGAAGCTTGGTTCTCAGAAATCTTCCACACAGACTTTTGGCTTGGTTGACCACATCATGCTGAGATATAGGACTTCTCCATCCTATCGTGGTGGACAGACGATGACCCATGACCTGTCCCACCTGACTGAACTTCCTACGACGGGATAGAGACTCTTTCGTGGTCTCGGCCGCTGCATATACGGACAGCGAAGGCCTGGGATAGATTACGGGTAGACTGTATTTCCTGGGTCTGCCGATAGACGGTGGAGCGAGAGTCATTGGTCTATTGGCGGAACCATTGGCAGTAGGAGATATAGCCATTTTCGATTGATTCCTTCGATATGACTTGGAATTCAGAAATTGAAATTCGACACTGGAATGTGTTAGATCCAAATAGGGAATTGAAAATAAATGCTACAATCAACCACAATTTTGGCACACTCACTCAGCTGTACATATTTCTTTCCAGAGATATATAAAACGTTTATTTCTTTTCACATACACACATAATTTATATATAGAACACAAAATCTGTAACGGAACTAGGCTTAGGAAGTTTTAGGCGACTGAGATTACTCGATGTACTACAGAACTTGTTAATGAAACTACATAGAATGGCTGAATGAAAAAGAAACATTTTTTACGGCAATTCTGCGCAAAATAAAAGTCATGTCTCAGTTAAAGCTTCGCACTTTGCAATCCTTTATTTATAGAAGTAGAATTCAATGTTTTCAAACAGAGAGCTATTTGATGGGCGAACGATTCGAATGCCACTAGAATGAGAATCGATTGACTATAAAATCTAGATTAATTCTTTTTCTTCGAAAAGAATTCAGTAAGAAAGGAAAGAAAACGAAAATTTCTTCACTTGATTTCACCAAGAGGCAATTGTCATCGAGATACGTAGCTTTTCTTTCGTCATTTCACAATTTCTTCTCTATTTTCCCTCTTTTTTTATATTCTCGCGTAAGATAGCAAAAATTGCCTCCATCAACGCCTGAATTAAATCCGTAAAGTAAATATTTTTATCACTGTTGGATGCCAGCGCTCGCTTTTTCCATGATTCGACGAACAGATGACAGGTGAGATAGGAGTAACGTGTAATTACAGATAGAACAACAATGATAAATTCCCTTTCTTCTGCATCGGAAAAGAGCGTTCGAGTGGAGAGTAGGAACAAGTTCTTGATTTGTATTCGTCAGAGACATTTCATTATGATGGTTCTTTTCCTGAAAAATGAAGGGAAAAAATTGTATCAGAACAGGTTAGTTTGAAATGCGAAAGTAATTATTAAAGGGAAAAAACTGTATCAGAAAGGTTTAGTTTGAAATGTGGAAATAATAATTTAAGTACAAATCAAGGTCCTTTATTTTGTTTATTATTTTGTGAAAAATTGTTTCGCTTAGTGGCGACCATCATATTGATTTGCCCAGGATAATTATATAAAACAAGTAATATATATAAAAAAAATTAAGTTAATTCCTACTTAGGTCAATGAAGAAAAATTTTATTTGAGTTACTTTTGATCAAATAGTTACAATTAGCATAAATATGTATATACATATGACGGAATCCCAATATTAAGAGGCAATTAATTTTTATTAATTATCATTAAAATATCTTATTATCATCCAAAACAATCGTTTATATAAAATTCCAGCTCAACGGAATGCTTTAGAAAGAAAGCAAAAAAAAAAAAAAAAAAAATCTTTTAAAGCTTTGACCCAAGTCGCTAAAAATAAAGTCAATGTGACTGTATCTATAATTCTTTAATTTATTAGTTTCAGTCAATTAATTTTAATTAATTATAATTAAAATATCGTATTGTCCCCCAAAACAATCGTGTGTAGAAAATTTCAGCTCAATTGAGCGCTTTAAAATGTATTTTATTAACCATTGAAAATTTGAACAAGATATATATAGAGAGATTGTGAACCAATAGTAGGGATTGAATAAATGTAAACTTAATTAATTAAATTTACAATAACAATGGGTTAAATTCGTGAGGGTGACGTGATAAGGACAATCATGTGCTCTCCATTAATTCAAATGTTATATTGAACGTGTGTGTGTGTGTGTATTGGTTGTTTTATTTATATAAAATTTAGATAAAATTTTAAATTTCATAATTGGGCAAATATGTCCAAGTATTAAGCCAAAAATTTCCAACCAAATTGAAACTGATTGTTTAAGATTGTTTATTTTTAAAGTGTGTCACTAGAATTACGTTCTACGACACTAATTTTATGACATTTTCAATAATATCAAGTTTATTAAATGCAGGATATTGTGATTCTGATATTACAATATTACAGGAAGATAAGGCTAATCAAAAAAGCTACAAGCTAAATGATTTTTCTCCATATCTCTTCTATGAACCATTGACAAGCCTTTTCGAAGCATGAAAGAACATCTTTAGATTTAAGGTATGCAAAAAACTCCTTGTCTTTGCATGCAGGCTGCTTTTCGTGTAAAATGCGTGTGTGTGTGACTTATGGCCTTCATTTCAGTTCTCTTCAATTACTTAACCTTCAAAACGTTCATTTTGTACATGTCATCAAATTAGCGATGAATATTTGTTACTTCCCCTCCCCCCCCTTTGAGTTAAAAAAAATCACCTAAATTAACTATTATCCAAAGAGTTGTTTAAGGTATCCGACTACGTTCGGAACCGTGATTTTAAAAAAGCGCATAAATGGATACTTTCCATGATATTTAGTGTCACTAAGATTAGAATACATGTATAAAATTGCTTTAAGGTCATTATGACAAAAAAAAGAATTATTTAAATAGAATATTTTGGCAAAAAATTAACTTAGAATAAGCTTTTTTCAAAACGTTCTCCTTTTATAAAAAATGCTTCTATATAATAATAATATTTTGCTTATATAAAGTAAAGACTTCTCTTTCCAGAGAGTCTAAACTAAAATTTTTGAAAAATTCACATTATTTTCCGAGTTACCACCAATTGAAATAATTATCGGCGTTTTTTTTCTTAAAATTTCTTACTTCTATTGTAGTAAAATAGGGATAAATCCACTTCTAAGTTACATATTTCAAAAATTTTAGTTCAGCCTCTGTACAGAGGTTTGAGATATATATAGGCAAAATATTATTGTAATAGAAGCATTTTTCATGAAAGGAGAATGTTTTGAATATTGGTCATTCTATGTTCCTTTTTTGTCAAAATTTTGTACTTAAATAATTTTTATTGTAATAATATTCTTAATACAATTTTGTATATGTTTTCTAATCTAAGTGATACTAAATATCATACATATTATCCATTTATAAGCTTTTGCAAAATCACAGTTCCGAACGTAGTCGGATACCTTAATAAGTAAGATTGTCTTGAAAATTTCAGATATATAAAAAAACTTGAAGTTGATCCTCCTAAAATTTAATCTAGTTTGTGGACCTTTTATAAAAAAGTGTCCCATATATGTATGGAATTGTGATGGCATAGCAATAGAGAAAGAGAGAATCGATATTTATTTTTTTTAAAAAAAATTTCTTAACGAAGCATCGTATAAGTAAACACGAATATTTTTTTTTAATTACTAAATAAAAAAAATTTAAAATATTTGAAATTGTACACGTTTCAAAAATTGTTTTTGAAACTTAAATCATCGAATTTAAGTAGTTATTCGAGATTCTGCTGTTACAAAAGGCTTACTAAAAGCCATACTAATCTTCATTGCAAGCTATTTAATTAATGGAACGTTGTTTGATACAACTTTTCAAAATTTACATTCCATTAATTTCTATTTTAAAGATGACGCGAAATTTATCTTACAGCTTAAAGATTAATTAATCATGACAGTAATTAAGAAAAAAAGAAGGCTGTCTTTTAAATTTAATCGTACTAATACATTTTTAATCTAATTCAATGTATTAACGTAATCCAATTTAGAAAATGCAACAATAAATTTTTTCCCTGCTCATATTTTATCTTTCTACAAATTGCTGTTTTGAGCTTCATTATATATTTTACTCTAAATCATGTACATGTCAGTGTTTTTTGTTTATTCCACACACACACAACATATGCTTTTATAAAATTTCTATAATAATTATCATAATCCGTTATTTAATATCTATCTGCAATGCAATTTTTGACCATGGGTCAGAATTTCGGGGTCCGTCGCCAAAAGTCTTAGTGTACCTTCAAAGAGTAAACCGTTAATATATATAAACGCTCACTCACTCACGCTATGCATATATTTATAATATATATATATATCTTTATATATTATGTTAAAAATAAATGTAGTTATAAAAGAACATCTTTTTAACAAGTAATTTAAAAAAAAATTTAAGTCAATTCCTACTTAGATTAAAGTAAAATTTTATTTTAGCTACTTTTTATTAAATAGTTTCAATATAAATATGTATTAATATGTATGACAGAATCACAACATTAAGTGGTAATTAATTTTTATTAATTATCATTCAAGTATCGTATTGTCATCCAAAACAATCGTGTCCATAAAATTTCAGTTCAACTGAATGCTTTAAAAAGTGAGAAAAAAAAACCTCTTCAAGTTTTGACACATGTCACCAAAATTGTCGCTAAGTCACCAACGTGGCTGTATTTGTTATTCTTTAAATAATTAATTTTAATCAATTAATTTTATTAATTATATTTAAATTATTGTATTGCCATCCAAAATAATCACGTGTATAAAATTTCTGCTCAATTGAGCGCTTTAAAATGTATTTTATTAACGATTGAAAATTCTACCAAGATAAATAGAGTGTGAGTTAATAGTAGGAATTGAAAAATGATTCAGAAAGTTTTATTGTTGGTTAATTGTGTTGTGTATTTATAAAACAAATATTTTTTAAGATTCAAACCTATAGCATTAAGTGAGTTTCACTAATAAAATTTTTATTTGTATTGATTTATCTAATATAATCGAATGAAAAGTTTGATAGTATTCGTTATAAAAAAAAAAAGGTAAATACGTATTATACTGTTGACCAATTTCGTCGAAACAAAAGACGTCGCCAAATGTCGCGATATGAAGATAGTAGGGAAAACCGTTCATGTGCATGTTCGATCACAATAATAGTAACAATGACAACATTTGGCGATATTTCTTTAATCAGTGGCTTCTTTTGACTTAGCGAAATTGTTCGATGGTATAATGCGCAAGTACCAAAAATTAAAAATAAAAGAACTATTTTCGCATGGATTGAGGATTTGTATTAGTTTATAACAGCCTATTGCTTTTTCAAACGAAGTAAATTCCATAAATATAAAAGTAAAAAAAATTTAGTATTCAAAAATAAAACAAAACTGTCTTTTATGAGGATTGTTAATTAATTGAACTCTTAAATCTGCCTATTTCTGCGCTTTTCGAAGATTTGCTTAGTAGAGCTGATACCCTTGGTAATTTTAAACCATGGTCGTATGACGAAGTCGAAACCTATAAGCTGGCTCCCCAAATTTACATATCCATGGCATACCAATACGAAATTTTTTTCCCGGCACACTTAATCAGCATCACGTTGATCATGATTGTTTATTATACACTTGTAAGGGGGGGATTAGTATCGCTAGCTTTGACGAACGATTTTTTTACAAAAAACTATGAAATAATTTGATTTATTTAAAACTTTCTACTATATTACTAAAGCAACACAGATGATGTGATTCAAAACGACTTTAATACCGTAATAATGAAAATTTGAATGATTATACGAAGTTATAAATTAGTGAAGGAATTAATCATATCCATCTATCAATGATATTTGAGACAGTTCACGCTACTTAAAAAGTTTTAGAATAAAAATAATTTAAAATTCTAAAAAACTTGAAGGGCAGCTCTAATTTATTAATTCAACAATACTACATGTTTTATTACACACATATATACAATAAGAATAAAAAGGAAAACAATTAGAAACAAGTAATATAAAAAATTAAGTCAATTCCTACTTAGTCAACAAAGAAAATTATTATTTTAGTTACTTTTTATTAAATAATTATAATTAATATAAATATGTATATACATATGACAGAATCACAATAGTAAGTAGCCAAATAGAAAGCGGTTTTCCTTTCTATATATGGTCTTGGACTATTATTTTGTTTGTTACTATTTATTCATTAATTAAATTGTATTATTCCAATAAAAAGTATATAAAAAAATCACATTCTCAGAAATTAGGCCATCTCAGGTGGGATTCGAAGTCAAACGTGCTATCCATTGCGCTGCAGGGACACGACGAGTAATTTTCTTTGATCAAAATATGCTGTTGGACTAGTATTTTTGTTTGTTACAATTTATTCATTTTTTAATTTAATTAATGAATTATTATCTGAAAAAAACTGTATTAGCATCAAGTACCATCCATTATAAGTTTTAAGAAATGTATTTGAACTTGACAGGATGAAAAGAAAGTATTTTATTAACGATAAAAAATTTTTAACAAGATATATATATAGTAAAATAGAAGTGAAGAAGTTCTAGAGCCTACAGTGCTGAAGAAGGAAGAAATTGGAATTCACAAGACACAAAAAATGTAGATACAAAAAAGTCTTTGGACTAGACTGGAGACCTATTATGATTTCTAAAGCTGTCGCTGAATTAGGCCAATGATTTAGGATTATCAATGCTTTATGGATCCAACCTTCCCCGTATAAATATATATATATATATATATATATATATATATATATATAGGTAGAGTGAACTAATAGTAGGAATTGAAAAAAAGGAATAGAAACGCGTGTTTTTAAAAAGAAACACATTTACTAAGGAAAAATTAGAACATTTTTCCAAAACATCAACATAAGTCACCTGTTCTGTTAATAAATGTAAACTGTTGTGCTTCTTATTTATTTTTGAAAATTTCATAGAAGAAAACTACGATTTTATTCTCTCTCTATTCACGAAATGGAGAATGGAAACAGTGCGTTCTCTAAATTACCTTTCGAAAAATGAATATTTGAGTTAGAACATTTTCCTAAGCAGGTATGTAATTACTTTCGGCAAAAGACCGAAGAAAAGTGAAGGAAATAAAATTGTTTCCCAAAAGCAAGCGTGGAAAAGAAATCAAAGAGACAAATTGAAAATGAATTCATCATGATAGAATTAAGGAATTCAGAGTGAAGAGTTTTCTTCTTGAAACTGTAAGCGTAGTGTTTCGTTGTTTAGAAGAAAAATATCTTGTTCTACTTCTTACTATTTGTTCAATTGCTCAGACTTTAATTACATAACTGTTGATATTTCTTTTCTCAGAAAAATTTGCAAAATGATTTTCAGTATATATCTAGAAAATAAATTTTGTAACGTAATTTGTGAAGAAAAATTTGAAAAAAAATGCTTTTTTTTGATAAAATTAATTAAAAAAAATAATTGCATTTGTTTAAATATTGAAATGTAATATCTGTAATTAGACCACAATGTATTAAAAGTTAATATGAATTTGTTGTAAATACATAATGCGTGAGGTTATTTAAACAATTTTACGTATTTAAAATCTAACATGTCAACAAATTACTTAAGATCCCTACACAAATTCTTTTTCACATAATAAATTTAAGTACTTTGGCCAAGAAAATTCGACTACTTTTTAAATTCTGATTATTGTTCAGAATATAATCCTATATATTTAAAGATTTATTTTTATATTATGATACAGATGATAGTTAGTGAAAATAATTTTCTTATTTCTAATTATTTTACATTATACTGAAGATGTTTGTTAAAAAAGATTAATGAATTCTTTGAAAGATTTGTTTTAATAGAAAGGCAACGAAAAATATTTCATTTGACTTATAATATTGTATCTCTTTTAGTTTTCGTTGTTCCAGGAAGTTCGAATCGGGCGATGATTGGAAACAGCTGGAATTGTGAGAATGTGGCGCGGTGTGTCTACAATTATTCTTTGTCAGAATCTTGCCTTCTCTAAAAAGCTCGCATTCTTGCCAAGTTTGTTTGTGATATTCATAGTGTTTATTTCTTTGTGTCGCTGAAAAAATTTCAGAATTAATTTGACTTTACATATCTAGAAATAAATAGCAAAATATAAAAATACGTTTGAAAGATAAATACTTAATTTTGAAAACAAAAATTCTTAAAAAATGTATGTTATTAATCTTTAGGAAAACTTTAATGAATTTAACGTTAAACGAAAAGTAACAGACATATATATATGTAAAATGAAATGATCAAAAAATATGTATGTGTGTTTGTACATTTATACTTTTTTCGCTATAGTTTCAGCAATATTTATATTTGTTACTTCTACAATTAAATTAAGGAAAAAAAACCTTTATAATATAAAACATCTCTCTCTCTCTCTCTCTCTCTCTCTCTCTATATATATATATATATATATATAGTCTAATTCTCTACAAACAAGAGATAAACATTCATCAATCACATTTGAAAAAAAACACATAGACAGTAGAAAGATCATACAATGAAGGACACATGAGCAGCCGAGATTAAAAAATTATAAAATGGATGCTGCAGTATTATAAACATTGCTGACTTAGGACAGCTAATATATAAAATAATTTATATAAAAGTGGGGTTGAACATTTTTTTGGCCAGCCAACCTCTCCCCTTTATGTAAATAATACTGAGCATATACATATTGAAAGTAATGGATAGGAATATCTAAATCCATTACAAGATAGAGGTAACTTACCTAAAAATACCTACCTATACTTCTTGAAAATTCAGAGCCCGCGCTAAATCTGAGTGCAATAAATTATTGCCAGATTCTAGACCCTAATGCAGATTCAAAGCATGTGAATGGCTGAAATGTAGCACTTAACAAACGTATAAAAAGAATAGAAACAAAAATTAATAAGAGAATTATACAAATTGCCATAACTTTAGTGACACTAGAGTATATATGAATTAAATAATAATAAGTAATTTTAACTAATATTAGAGTATGGAGGTAACTATAACTATGAAATATGTAAATTTATAGTATTGAACTATTTTTGATCTAAGAATTTTTAATTCTTACAATTATATATATATATATATATATAAAGGTTTTTCAAGATGCTGTAATAAATTTATTTATATATAAGGTAAGAGCTGAAAAAAGATTTGATAAAAAGCTGAAGAGTAGCACCAAGAACGCACGCGGAATTTGCCTCAAGGTGCCCCCCCCTCCCTCCTCCTTCCAGTGCTTACTCAAAAAATTCGCTCACGTCACAGATCTTGACGCAAAAGCATCCATATTGTCACCAAGTCACCAAAAATTATCGCCAACATGGTCGCCAATAATGATGCCCCTGGGCTGTATCGCCAATATTTCGTCAAGTTTCCATTGAAAAACCACTGTAATGTAAGGGACGGCATTGCTTGCGAATATTACACAATTTTTATCATGAAATAAATACTACAGAAAGTAATATGCTTAAGTAAAGTAATTACAGTTTTACGATTTGAGTAATGAGTATATATAAGTTGTGTAATTTGTACAATGAGAGAAGGTTCGTCTGCTGAGAGGCAGACAGGCGGTACCCCTCCTCAGTTTTTTAAAATAAATATTTTTGGGAACCATGAAATTATTATAAAGAATATTTATTTTTATACTTCTTAAATTCCTAATTCTGCTATTTTCTTTCAAATAATTCCGTGTTGTATGTAAACATGTGTGTTCGGAGGATCCACAAGAAACTGCGTTAATAAAAATAACCAACCTTTTGAAGTCAAAACAACCATGAAAGATTCACTTTAGAGTATTATTTAAGGTAAATAAAAATAATTTTTCCTCGAGATTCAAGTACTTACGATCATATCATTATTTAGAGATAAGTAAGCGAAAGGGACAAAAAAACTTTTTTTTTCAGACAGAAAGATCATGAAAGATCAAGAAGAAATTTCGAAAAATATTTTCTCTCTTTTACAATTTTGCTCTAAGAGTTAGTTCCTTTGAGAAAATAAACTGAAACTTAGGAAAAGAAAAGGAAAGTTTTCTTTTGAAAAGTTTTATGTTTTACTTTTTTTCACCAGTTATTATAAGTTCAGAAAGGAAAAAATATAGCGGTTTTCGAAGATACCAGGCTTTTCTTGTTTTCTTCAGATTTTACTTATTTTAAAACAGAAATAAAGGAGAAGCAAAAGTGTAGAAGAACAAATGTCTAAGTTTTCTCAAACCAATACGGAATATCATAATAAACAATGGTAAAAATACGATCAGGATTATTAAAGAAAAAAAAACGGGAAAAATGCCTTTTATTGTTAAAGGGGAAAAATATAGAAGTATTTTGGAAGATGTGAAGGAAAGAAGTTAGCGTTGTATTTATTAATTTAAATATTTGGTTTATTTATGTCACAGCTATTAATTATAGTATATACATTGAAGTTATTAAAAGGATTGCTTAGTTCGCTATTCAAATTCTGTTGTTTGTGAAAGAGGAGTTTCAGCGAAGTGTTCAAACCGTCTCCTCTCTGACCTCTCTAGGGTATCGGGATGATAGCGGTCAGCCTCTTTATCTTCAAGTTACATCCAGTTCGTAGGTAGAGCAGGGGGTTTTCACGGTGTCAAAGGTTGCTGGGTTGAAGATTAAAGACAAAACATTGCAATATTTTAAGGATGCACGTGTTCATAGCAGCGTGGTTATCCTATACACAAAAAAGAACCGAATTTCAGTTGTGTGGCAGGGAAACGTCACAAAGGTAAAACCTAAGAACGGATGTTACTTTTAGTTGTGACAGCAACAGCATCCACACTAAAATGAATAATAAAGTAGCATAATTGCACGATGCATGCTTTCCAGCATGACTCCGGCTTTCCCTACGTCAAACAGATATACCAACCAGCTCCCCATTCCTATGAGAGAATGAGTTTTCTTAGCGCAGCACTATTAAGCAATGCGAGGGCTATTGCTGATGGACCTCGTAATTTTGAACCTTAGTCAAGTGACGAGAACGATACCTGAGCTGGCACTCCTCTTCTAACTAACACACTGTGCCAACGAGAGGACATAAAGCTGTGACAGATTTAACGTGCATGGGCCACCTTTAAACGGCGGTCTTCAGTGACACCAGGACTCGAGCCCACAACACTCCAACCACGTGCTAGTGACCATAACCACTATGATACTACGGTCACACTCTATTCC
Source organism: Trichonephila clavipes (assembly GCA_019973935.1). Classification (NCBI taxonomy): domain Eukaryota; kingdom Metazoa; phylum Arthropoda; class Arachnida; order Araneae; family Nephilidae; genus Trichonephila; species Trichonephila clavipes. The sequence continues at coordinate 1,964,435 of BMAU01019665.1, forward strand.
TATACGGACTTTCCATCTATCTCCTTAGAGACAATGGCCCCTGGCGATCACGCCGAGCCTCACCGTGTTTGGAACCATAGATGGTCCTAGCGGGTCCGATGGTGTTCTCAGTTCTCCCACCATTCTGATGATTGGCATGAAGAACTGTACTGAGGAACTCCATCATCATTTTCAATACGAAGATAATAATTCACCAAGGCGATAAATAAAGGTGTGGGCTAAAATAGGATTCCACCAAATGTCCTGTGGTGATGCATCAAGTTTAAAAAGAGATGCAAGAAAAATGCATTGTAGTTCGGAGTCTTGTTATTCTAAACGACAAATTTTTAGGGCAATTGAGTTCTGGGATAATTGATTTTATGGAACACTGGTTGGAAATTTTTGCACTTGGCGACCACGTTTGCATCCTCCAAGATGACAGTGGAAAGCTGATCCAAGTCCCGAGCCTCCTTAGCGATGATATCTTCACATCCATTACTTCAAATGCCCACATGGGCAGGAATCCACTGAAGTATACTTGGTTCATTAATCTGCCTGAGGTGAACGTTAATGCCTTATGTGAGATTGGAATCTCCATTGCAAATGGTCTCGAGAGCTGATTTTGTATCTGGGAAAATTACGAGACTTTCTGTTGCATCATCCGGGAAATGTGACTCGTTAAAAGAAATGGCTTCCTTTATTGCAATTTATTTACCAGGGAAATTTGATGCTATTTGGCCCGTAGCAATTTTGAGTTCAGCGTTAGCACCAGAAGGGTGAATGAGTTGGATTCCCGCACCTCCTCTGCTAAAGGAGGAATCATCTGTAAAAATAATTACGCCGTTTCCCTGGGAGAGTGAATGGATTATATCGACACCATTCTACAATAAAGCTTGTGTTGATTCTTCTTTTGAGCATGGTAATAATAAATTTAAGTAAATCTCAGCTCCAGTAGGTGGCCTGATGGGAAGGATAGGTTCATGAAGAATGTCCAGGGATGAATGTTTACGAAGGATCTCTTTTCTGATGTCTATGTCAAAATGAAGTGTTGCTGATCTGTGGAGTCTTGTAAGTCCCTTCCAGTCGTTAAAAGCTCTTCTAGAGATGTGGTCTTTATCGTTGCTGCTCACCTTATTTGTAAATTTAACACTGACAAGTCTGCGCCTGTTCTCCAAGGAGACAAAACTACTTTCCAGCTCAGTTTTAAAGTAGTTCATGGGGCATAACAGTGCCAATGAATATGTTTGATGTTCTATATTGAATAGAATCGATTTTTGTCTTAGCAGTATTAGCTGCAGGTACCCAAACGGGGGATGAATATTCGAGAAAAGGCCTCATATATATATGACAGTGCAGAAAGTACACTTTCTAGCGTAAATGATCCTGATTCCCAGTTCGTGCCACATAACCTGCCTAAAATCGTTGCTTTACTAACTGGTTTTATATATTCATTGAAACTATATCTAAGTTATTAAAAGTAATAACTGTTTTTAGAGGAATTCTTGATTCCTCAAAGATATCCCTCATAATATATATTTATCGGTAGCAAATCGATTACCAAATATAGTTTATAAGAATTAAACATTTATAAATATTTTTTTCAAAAACAAATCAAATCCAATATTTCAATAACTACAATTTTTATAAAATGAGGGATAAATAATAGGTTATTGAAAAATAAGAATATATTTTCGCAGATAGATTAGATATGTAAAAAGAAAAGAAATTTTATATAAAAAAATAGTTACAAGAAAAATTTTTTTTCTCCGCCATGAGAAGGGAACATGGTTTTTTTTTCATTTAAAATTATTATATTTAAACATAAAAACAATTTGAATTGAAGCACTTATACATCAAATAATGCATATACATAAGATATAGGCTTTACATCAATTGTTTTCTATGTCTTTTGCTTTAGTCTTTAGTTTAGAATTAATAAATGTTAAAACGCAATTTTGAAACAAAAAAATTTAACGTGTGTGTGTTTTAATCTTTAAAAAAAAATTCTAAACCAAAGTCACGTGTATAATGTTTCTTACTACTGAACGAGTTTTAGTTTCCTACTTTTCAATATATCAGGTAAAATAAATTTAGTTAGAGATTAGTATATAGAATGAATTGTATATAATTTCCTTTTCTTTAGTCGATTTAAAAGCAAAGTATGGTTGATAAAAACGGGAAAATACAATTTCTATGATTTCAGAGTATACTGTTAAAAATATCTATTTCCCAAAACTACCCCATTATTGTCAAAACAGTTTCCTCTATATTCCTGATTGTGTTTATATTTTCTCAAAAGATATCTTCACTTCATAAAATAAGCTTTCTTTAAAGAGACTTTTATGGGTTGTTATTAGAAAAATGCTCTCGAAATGTGGCTCAAAATTTTTATCGAAGATTAAAATCTGTCAGCTGAACAAACACAGCCATGACACCGTTTACAGCGCCAAATGTTAATAAAAAAATTATTTTTCCTCCGAAGTTTACGAAAATAAGATAGTGTATGTGCTGAATGGTATTTGTTGCGTTGAAAATCATATAAGAAACAGTAATTGATGCTGAAAAGATTTTGGAACAGTACTTAAAAACAAAGACAGAAATTTAGCCTTTTTTATAAAAAAGGAGGAAATAATCCTCTTTTTTTTAAAACTCATTTTTTATTTCGTTTATTTATAATTGAGATCATATTAAACTGAAACATATATTAGGGTCTCATACATCATATTATATTAAAACCCTTTGTCTGCAACAACACGCATTCATTGTAAATAATGTTAAGTAATTTTATAGAAAAAAAGTTTCATTTAGTTTTTGAAAAAAAGGAATGAAATGATTAAAACAAATTCTAATATGTTAATCAGAGAAAATAAATCGGTTTATTACAGATTAATTTAATTAAAATGAATTGAATTTAATAATATTATGAAATTTTAAAATACAAAACTTATTTTCTGCATTCCTTCTTTCGTTGCAGCTATATTAATTTAACATAAAAAAAAACAATTTTAATTTACAATTTTAATTCAAAAATACACACAAAAATCTTTTAAAAGATTTTTAGAGGTAATTCCTTTTATTTAAGTTCACGATAGAAGTTTAAAATAAAAAAAAGTATTCATTATAAGAAATTGCCTTTTTTATTAATTTCTTTGTAGGAGAAAAAACCTGAGTAGGCTGCATATTCCAGGTAAATATGCGAACTGTCAATCACAAATATACAACAACAAAAAGTTTGAGATATGAAGGGTAACGGTGACTTTTTTAGAGCCCATACGGCCGCTTCGAGTATTAAGTGCGATATTCTTAAAGAAACCTTTTATGAGGAAAATATTCCATTTTTAATTCTCGTTATTGAATTTTGATTTATATTTGATTTGTAGATTATAGATAAATTAATATTATTTGAGAGTTAACAATTTTTAACAGAGTGAATATCTATTCAGATGTTATTTATATTCAAGATCAATTCAGATTGTTTTTACGCCAATGATATTAATTTTCTTCTGAGATTAAAATAAAGACTCATTCCTCCATTTGATTGAATCTAAAATTCATAAATTATTACTCCAGTAAATTGTTATAATGCCTTATTATATTTTAAATATCCAAATGTGACCTTTCCGCAAACACAAGACAGAATTCATTCATTTCCTTACTAGATAATATTGTTACGGATTTTGTGTAAAGAATACTTAAAACAGTGCAAATAATTCATATTTGGATAGGTAATACGTTTATATTACTCTATGTTGTATTCATTACTCTATGTTGTATTCATTACTCTATGTTGCATTTATTCACAAGCGACACCGTTCCTTACATTTTAATGACGATTCAATGGAAACTTGGCGAAATCTTGACGATAGAGCCAAGTTGGCATCATTTTTGACAACCATATTGGCAATTTGGGGGCCATTTGTGGCGAGTTCGTGACCTTATGGATTCTGCTGGGAATTAGTGGAGAAATGTACTAATGTCACGATCTAGGACGCAAGCGGATTTTTCTCGAAAGATCCTGAAAGCAAATAAATAGGGAGACACTAGCCGAAACTGAGTTACTCTTGTTTTGGCCAGCGATTAGTAGTCTTGTCTTGACCGTTGAAGAGTCGACTAGCGATTATTGATTATTTCGGCTTTTGAGCAGAACGAGCGACTGCTTGTGAATAATCATTCACATACTTGTATTTTAGGCGCTGACAGTTGTTTTTGAGCATCGTTGAAGGTGTAAAGACCTTCTAAGATTTATTCTGCGAATTTCTCTCTGGATCCTGTATTTCAAACATTGTTTTTCGCCAATAAATTTCCATCTCTCCTAAAGCACTGTCTTACTTTTTTCGACTTATTTGCATAAAATCCTCGAATCCGATCAAAGTTAACATAAAATAACTGGCCACGGTTCACAATCATCTAAATTCAAAATTCTGACCAAAATCATCATTTCCAAATACTGTACATTTCTTTTCCCAATTAATTTTTAGAACTTACGTGTTTCTATTCTCTCTTATTGCAAAATGTGTTAAAAAATAAAAAAAGAAATATATTTACATAGTGTTCTAGTCAGAAAAAGGAATGGAGTTTTTTAATACGAAAGAAAAAGAATAAATAAATTTCAGCCTCCCGTTTGTTGGTTATAAAAATTTGTACTACTAGCTAAAATTTATTTTAAAAGCATAAAAGCTTTAAAAAATTGTTACCTTAAAATTAATGATAATTAATACTTGTATTCTTCAACAAAAATCTAATAGAACCTGAAAAATGCAGAAATTTAAATCAAATAATGTGACAAAGATTAAGAAAGTTTCAAAGTCTTATTATTGTATAGTGTATTGTATAGTCCATTAGTTTACACATGAATTAATGCAGTTATGATGTAACACGTAGTTTGAAAATGAGTAAAGTAAAAAAAAAAGCTGAATGGTTTTCCGGTGCAAAAAAAATTTTTTAAAAAATTGAACGTAAAATTAACATTTCCATGGTTATTTCTTTTTCCATTTTCAGAATTATTTGGAATTTCATAATTGTATTTCAGTTGCTCTTATTCAGAACTCGTTTCAAAAATCCTTTTCTTAAAATAGAGAATATGATTACTTCTACCTTGAAAAGGAATTCCTGATCAATTGCAATGAGTTCTTTTGAAATTCTTTCATGAATACGGTTATTAATTATATCTTTTTTTCGCACTTCATTATTCATCACAGCTTATTACAACACATTTCGAAGTATTAAGATATAATCTATGAAAACTTACGAAATCTTCATATACATTTGAGAAATACAAGATCTACAACGGTTATATAAAAAGTAAAGAAGATATATAGAATTTCTTTTTTAGTCAAGAAAACCCTTTGTTACATAGAAAACTGGTTTTAGTACAAATATACATATACATGCGCAACGGGGATGTTTGAATTTCAAGGTTCTGCGAACTATTTTGTACAGTGAACTACTTTCGCAACGTGCAGACTTTTCCCCTCTTCATCTTCTATATTCTTTCATTTAAATGTCAACATTTTGAAACTTATGAGCCGTGAGATACGCAACAATCGCACAATAACTACACAAATGATGAAATCTCGATTTAAATGCCAAGAAACTACATAAATGGAAAGGAAGTATTACAAATTTTAATTGTGAAAGACTGATATAAAAGGACTAGCACCAGGAAGAAAACGAATATTTGTGTGTGTCCTTCAAAGCTCCATTCTGATAATTAAACATGACAAAGGTGACTACGTTCGGAACCGTGATTTTGAAAAAAATGTATTATTCGCTAATTCTTTTGATATTTGTGTCAGTTAAATTAAAAAAAACAGTCAAACCTCTATATTGCAAATTTTTCTGTATAGCGAATTTTTTCCTGGAACCAAGAACATTTCACGATTTTCTTCGTAAAATAACCAATAGCGAAGTGCATTTTCTATATGACGAACTTTTTTCTTTTGTGATTCAATTTTTGTTCCTTTTTTTTTTAAAGTATTTCTGAAAAAATTTCAAGTTATTCTCTCTCTTGAACACATTTTATGGTGGTCATAAATCTTGAATTGGTTCTATCAGATCCTAACTGGCCGAGAGCAATAAAAGTCTGGGCGTTTCATGAAAGAAGTGCAACCCCGTTGTCCAGTTCAGTAGAAACATCTTCGATATCCCCTTTCACACTCAGTGGGGTTGTCTCGTGCTCTAGTTATAAAATAATGCATGTTTAGCATTACTTGTATGCTTTGAATTATAAAATGTTCTTCAAATTCATTAATTTTAGTAGAAAATTATTTTCTTAATATTGAAAATATAGAGAATTCTTTGACATTTTTTTCCCTTGTTTTCCTTGCACTTTTTCTTTCTTTTTTTACTTGGGTAAGATTTATAAAATAAACATATACTAATTTAAAAATGGTGTGAATAGTTACTTTTTTTTAATATATAGTGTTCATGAATTCAAAATTATTTTTATGTGGTTCATAAAGTATATTAAAAGATGTACCTCTATATAACGAATTTTCCATATAACAAATTTTTTCCAGGATTTAGCGACTTCGTTATGTAGAGGTCCTATAAATTTTTTTTTTGTATATTATTACAAGAAAAAATTATTTAAATGTAATTTTTCGGCAAAAAATGAGGAATGACATAAAGGGTGCTTTTTTTAGAGGTATAGAACTTTAAATTCCAATAAAACAACGATGTATTATTCGATTGACATGAATTTTTTTTTATTCGAAAGATAATCTTGTGGCATTACATTTTAAATAAGATTTCTGGCATATGATTTCCACGGCTGGCTCGGATGTAGTCCAATCTGGACGTCCAATATTCGATGACTTTTTCCAACATTTGTGGCCGTATATCGGCAATAACACGGCGAATGTTGTCTTCCAAATGGTCAAGCGTTTGTGGCTTATCCGCATAGACCAATGACTTTACATAGCCCCACAGAAAATAGTCTAGCGGTGTTAAATCACAAGATCTTGGAGGCCAATTCACAGGTCCAAAACGTGAAATTAGGCGGTCACCAAACGTGTCTTTCAATAAATTGATTGTGGCACGAGCTGTGTGACATGTTGCGCCGTCTTGTTGGAACCACAGCTCCTGGACATCATGATTGTTCAATTCAGGAATGAAAAAGTTAGTAATCATGGCTCTATACCGATCACCATTGACTGTAACGTTGTGGCCTTCATCGTTTTTGAAGAAGTACGGACCAATGATTCCACCAGCCCATAAAGCGCACCAAACAGTCAGTTTTTCTGGATGTAACGGTGTTTCGACATACACTTGTGGATTAGCTTCACTCCAAATGCGGCAGTTTTGTTTGTTGGCGTAGCCATTCTACCAAAAGTGCGCTTCATCGCTAAACAAAATTCGCTTATGAAAATCGGGAACAACGGCAATCTCGTTTTGGGTCCATTCGACGAATCTACGCCTTGCTTGATGATCGTTTTGATGAATTGCCAAACCAAACTGAGAATAAATCACTTGACAGCTGTGAAATCGGTCGCCATCTTGGAAAGTAATGCCAACTTAAACTTCTATACCTGGAAAAAACACTCTTTATTTTGAAAACATTCTCCATTTACGAAAAATGCTTCAAAAATAATATTTTGCCTATATATAGCTAGGACTTCTATAATGGGTAGAATAAAGATTTTTGAAACCTATACCACAGAAGGGATTTATTCATCTTTCATTATATCAGAGCAAAGAGAAATTTTAATAAAAAAGCCCGTTATTGTTTCAATTAATTGTAACTCTGAAAATATTGCGAATTTTTCAAAACTCCTAGTTAAGCCCCGGTATAGAAGTTCTAGCAATATGCAGACATTGTACTATTATTATAGAATCATTTTTCAAAAAAGGAGAATGTTTTCAAAATCTGTCATTTTTTCTTCATTTCTTGCCAAAAACTGCATTCAAATAACTTATCTAAAAATAATATTCTTAAAAGAATTTTATACATTTATTCTGATCCAACTGACTCTTCCTTCCTCAGTGGCTGAACAGCCCAGGGTGGGGCTTGGCCTTCTCAAGAAGCATTTTTCAAGCCAACCTTCCTGTTAGTATTCTCCAATTTTTAGTTCTCAAAACTAGAAGATCTTTTTCTAAACCATCAATCCATCTAAGATTTAGCCTGCCTTTTCTCCGTGTGCCAATCGGTTGGTCATTGAAGACTTTTTTAGTGGTGCAGTCTTCGTCCTTTCTGAAAACGTGACCTGCCCATTTAATTCGTTGTAATTTGATGAAGTTGACAATATCAGATTCTTTATATGAATGATTGAGTTCGAAATTTGATCTTCTTCGCCACGTTCGGTTTTCCTGAATTCCTCCAAAAATAAATCTTAAAATCTTCCTTTCGTAGACACTTATCATGTTATCATCTGTTCGAGACATGGACCAAGTTTCACATGCATAAGTTAATACTGATCTTAAAAGACTTTTAAACAATAGAAGCTTTTTGTGTTTTTTTTTATTAAATTCGATTTCATATATTTTCGAATTCCATTAAGACATCTATTAGCCATAGTAATTCTCTTTTAGATTTCAGTAGTACAATCGTTTCTATTGGTAATATCCGAACCTAGATAAGTGAAACTGTCAACAGCTTCAAAATTATACTCTTCCATTTTAAAGTGGGTATTGTTAAAACATGATTTAGTGCAAGGCCCAACTGACACTAGATACCAAAAATATGATTAATTTACACTCTTTTTCAAAACCATGTCTCCTCACTAAAACAAAAAAAACCCACTAACATAATTGTAGAATTTCGAGATTATCACTATAAATCCATAGTGAAATTATTCAATTTCCCTACATCTCCATGGTAATTAGAAAGGATTGACGATTTGTAAACATTCTGATTTGCACGCCGTCTAAATCTGGGGTATTATTAGGAGGAAAACCACCGCAATCACTAAACAATTCATTAATCTATGTCTGCCTTCTCTACACATATCTGTAACGAGATGAGATACTAAATAATTAGAAATGTAATTTACTGGAAACTAATTAATGCGGGTCAATGAGAGCTTGTAATAATTGCAGATTAGATTGAGAAATTCGGCATTAATATATATTATGGTAGCAGAGTAGGTGAATTATATCGTAGAAGCACAATGCCTTCCCGAACTGGTGATATTAGTACAGACTTCGATTTTAGTGACATGTTCGACTGCATTTTAGGAACTTTTTAATAAGAATTCCGTCAACGTATTCCTCATAAATTATGTGATCATCTAAACTTTCTTCATCACTGCCATTTGCTTTTCAAACACTTTGCATAATTGCTATGATTTATTTCTATTTTGAAAAGGGGGAAATGATAAATAAATATAAATCAACTGTGTTATAAATTAAGTATCCCTATAAAAATATCAATTTACTTTAAAATTATTTGCTTAAACCACTTTAGGGCATTTTACAATACTTAATTAGCATTTTGTAATATCTTTATTATCAAGAAACTGGTTAATAATCTGCCTGCAATGTTCAATAGTTTGAAAACTCAGAAAGTAAGTTAGTGCAAAATAATTCTTTGAAAGCATGACAGCTGGTTACCGTTCAAGACTGTCTCAGTCAGCTTAGACCAGCGATACTTAACCTGCGGCCCGTGGGCCGCATGTGGCCCGCTGGGCTTTTCTGAGTGGCCCACTCATGGTCCATTGCCCTAAAAAATTCAATTATTTCAGAACAATGCATAAAAAATTTAGTGGGAAATTCTTTCAATCAAGTAACCAAATCGACCAATTTTGCTGTCGATAATGTACGGTAGCGAAAAAAAATTGCTCGATTTTTTTTTTCTCTGTTTGAAACTGTAACGTTTAGTAATAACAAATAACAGTGAAATAGGGAATGAACTGGAGTAGTGAGCATTTTGTGGGTGAAACTGATTTTTAATTATAAACAATTAATACTGATTTCAGCCTGGAATTCAGTCAAAACTCCTCTTAGCTTCCATTCTGCATTTGATAAATTAATGTTTTAAAAAAAATAAGAGAGGCTTTCAATCAATCAAATCATAAAAAGGCTTGGCAGTTTAGTTTGTATGGTCATGAATGAAAGGGAACCGAAACTACCCCATAACTCAGTAAAAATTGCATAAAAACGAAGAAATTTTTTATGTGTATTAGATAGAGATTAATATATATAGTATTAAAGGTTTATAAAATGAGTTTTAATATTTTGATAAGAATTTCCCACATTTTAAGTGTTCAGTATTGACTTGGTCTTATGGTGGTTTTTTCATTAATCCTCATGCAGCGGCCCGTATGAAATATTTGCCGAATGTAGGCGGCCCGGCGTGAAAAAGAGGTTGAGTGCCCCTGAATTGGACCATCTTGATGTACTTGATGCTATGTTTTTCCATCGGTTAATTTCCAAGTCCTTCAACCACTTTTCTACTTTATCCATCCACCTTGTTCTCGGTCTTCCCTTTTTCCTCCAGGTTGGGGGTTGGGCGTGAGGCTAACAACTCCACCCCTTAAAAAAACTCATTGTTCAGAAATCTTAGAGCAAAACAATATAGTAATATAATTTTTTTCATTTTACTTTTTAGCACCCTTTCTTTTTTTAAAAATGACATGCTTCCAATTATTACATTTTTACTTTCTCTCTCTTAGTCCTTATTAATTACTAAACTGAAGTTTGAAACAGTTTCCTCCCAAAAGATGTAAAAAGTCAGGACCATAAGAACTGTTATAGTTCTCAAAGTTTCTTTTATAGTTCTTCAAAGATAAGTTATTTGATATAGAAAAATTAAAAAATATTTTCTGAGGAAATGTCAGTGCAGGTACTATTAGAATAAAACTGAGTTTTTGATATAAAGAGGTTTTGATAGATTAAGCACCATCGGGTTTTTGTCAAAATGATAGGAACAACTACACTACATTAATTTTTGTACGAAGCTTTGTTAATCAGAAGAATAAAAAACATCATATGAAAAGAGAAACCAACATAAATTCAGATTTCAATCCCGAGAAGATATCATGTAGAATGTGTCGGAGCAGCTGCGAGCCAACTCATAAGAGGCATTCAAATGCTGTTTTCTCACAGAGAAAACAGAATCGTAAGGAGAAGAGAGTGTTACTACTGAAAACATTCTCCCTCCCCTTTTTGAAAGTATAAGAGATTAGCGGAGGATCATTATATCAGAAAATGCAAATTGGATATATATATATTTTTGGACATACCATATAAATTCAACTTTTTTAACATTCCAAAATTTTACCTATATAAGTACTTTCAAAATGTGCAACTGTCAAAGAGTTTAATGGGATTTCTTTTAAGGTATTCGACTACTTGCGACAACAATTTTTAATAAATGGAGACATGAGGATTTTTTTGTTGTTTTTAGAATTATTTAGTACATTTTAAGAAAAATGTGCTAAAATTAAGAAGAGGAAAAATAAATTATTATTACTAAAATGGAAAAAAAATGACAAAAAATTATATAAATAGGGCCCATTCCCTACAAAAATGTTAATCAGCAAATTTTCAATTTCGATGTGTTGCTTTGCTATTCATTTTTAAAATGACTTTCAGGATAAGAGATATTTTAATTTTTACAAAAACTGGAGCACTTTATCTTAGTTTTTATATGAAATTGGTTAAAAAACAGTAATTATATTCACATAAGGGATTGTAAATTTTGTAATAAAACAGTGATTGATAAATCTGAAGGTTAAAACACTTCTACTATTATACAGAACACACACAAGAAATCTCAGTTAATTATTGTCAAAACTTTTTGAGCAATCACTGTCTTCTTTTGAGCATTTTCAAAAAAGCACATTTCGATTAAAATTCATTTTAAGTTAGGACATCTTGCTTAAAGTAATGTCATCTGCTTTTACTAAAACACTTGTAATTTTTGTTCTAGAGAATGGAAAATAATAAACTTGGTATTTTTATAAAGTTAATAAGATGACCTATAAATAAAATCATAAAAAAATGTATAAATGTTTGGCAAAATTCACAATTTTAGGGTAGTCGGATACCTTAAAAAATTTAATCACTTTTTGCGAAAAAACTTAGGCTTGAAAACATATTCTTTTACTATATTAAGTTTATATATATAGGGATTGGATATTTCTTTATATCCAGGGTGGGCATTAAGTCGATCGCGATCGACCAGTGAACCGCCAAGACATTTTGGGGTGACCGCTTTCCCAGAAAACGTTAAACGCGAATATTAAAAGAAACATCGGTGGTTATCAAGATAATTGAAACACCCGTGAATAAAAGAGACACGGTGAATAAAACTGCAATCCAAATTTGAGAGATGTTTTCAAGAATTTACTAGATTAGAATCAAAAGTTGCATTCATGGGTTACCCATTTGGCAATGTTGATGTGAAAAATATAACTAAAAATATGTTCTCTTTACCTCTCGAGGAAAACGAAGCTCCTTCAAAAGGACGTAATTTGTAAGGAATAAGTTTTGGAATCTAATAGACGAAGTAAAGTACCCCGATTTTAAAAAAGCTGCAATTCATTTTACATCGTTCTTTCGCTCTACCTATCTGTGTGAATCTACTTTTTCAACGAAGAATATATTTAAGACAACATATCACTCTTGTTTCACAGACGACAACTTAGAATCCAGTGCAAGATTAGCAGTTAGTAATAATATACCGAGGTGATTGGGGTGGATAATATGAAGACGAAGTCTTTATAGCTACGAGAACTAATTTTAAGCGAAAATTATTTATTTTCTGATGTATTGTGAATTGTTTGAAAATGCATCATTTGATGTTATTAAATTTATGGGTATAATTATTATGTTTGTATTTTGCGTTTAACTTAAAAAGTAGTTTTAAAAGAGTAAGTTTTTCTTCTGTAGGTAAGTACAGATATTCTGTGTTCATTATTGTTATAATATAAATAGTGTTGAGCTTTTTTTTTGCTCATCACACCTACGTCACAGGGTGGACCGTGACACCTAGAAAAAATTAAAAGTAGACCGTGCCATGTAAAGGTCTGCCCACCCCTGCTTTATGTAGTGAGAACATCTAATTATATCTTTAAAGAGAAAGTCTTAATCCTTTAACCTTGATAATAGCAAATTATAAAAAAAAATCTTTTTGAGCCACATATCTCAGTTGAGTATCTAAAACTTGATAGCATTTAAAATTCGATATTATTTAAAACGATGATTACTATGAGAAGCCTGACGACACTTACTTAATCCAATGCTTTTTCTGAAGGATGCTTCAAACATCTTTTTAGTTTAAATTAATTTTTCTACTGAAAAATATTCTCTCGAATAAAATTTCTGGATTAATCATCCAAAATACGCGACAGCAAAAGAAGATAATATTGATGCTAGAGTAAATTATAATTTTTAAGCAAAATTCTGTTTGAGAGTTCCAAAAAATAATAAAAGAAATAAATATGTTCCTAAGCGAATTTTTTTCAAAAAAATCTATTTGCTTCATTGAATAATAACCTTGAATATAATCTAATATAAACCTTGAATATTTTTTTATTTAACTATCATAACAAAAAGATCACAGCTTTTCATATGTTAAGCAAATAAACAAGTCATAATTTTTAATATTTGTTATTTTAATATATTGATTTTTAAAAATATTTCATTTTTAATCAAACTTTATAAAAAAAAAACATTCCCAACAAGCTTCCAGACTTAAATACTAACAGATAAAAAATTGATTTTTATACACATTTATATACATATGTTGATCAGATATTGAATATTTTCGACTCAACTTACAATATTTCTTTCACAACGGCTCTCTCTCTCTAAGGGGAGCTGGAAATCCCTTTTGAAGAAATATTTTCTAAAACTTTTTTTCTTTCAAAAAGAAAATCTTTTTCGAGACATTTATAGAAATAGAATACGTTTCTGCATTAGTATATATGCGTATGGATGAAAGTTGTATTCTTGCAAGCTTCTAGTTAAGAGTTAATACTAAAACGAATCAATACGAAATAGATATTCATTTCAAAATATGCAGCTATTTACAGAGATTTGCTTATGCGATAAACATCAAATGTAGATTTATAGAAATAATTTCTAACTCTTGCTCCAGGGAGTGCAGTTTTGAGTGTTACATCTTTCTATTTTGAAATATCCAGATTTACTAGCAAATATATTTACTGAGACCCCGTAGGCCTTGTGTAGACCTCCATTGAATTTTAGGCGATTACTGTGTTTAAGAACACCAGGACATGCTCGAAAGAGTAAAATGCTAAAAATAAGACTCTTTGTTTACGGGACATACATCTTTAAAAAATTTCAATCGAGTTTAGTATTTTTCTGATCGTAATAAAGATATTTTAATCATTCTGTAGAAATACAAAATTGTTTTTTAATTAAAAAAATTTTTTTTTCTGTTTAATTTAAGTTGGACATAATTTTTGAGATCTCACATAATACATGCTTATGTTTAGGAAACATTTTTTAAAAAAAGTATCTCTTAAATATGTAAAATATTTTTGCACATATATAAAACAATACACAAATTATGGTGAACCTATTTTTTTAGCAAAATATTTTGAGATAGTCTCTTTAAAAAAAATTATGAAACTTAGTAAATTTGAAATTATTTTATTTTTTCCCCTTTTTCAAATATAAAACTATTTTTTTAAAAAACTATGTACTACTTCGATTAAAAAAAACTAGATTTATTATATGCAAAGGTATCCTGTACAGAAGTACAAAAAAATTTGGAACCATATAGTGCAATAGTTTGTTTTTTTAAAAGCAAAAAATTATGCTTTGGAGAAAAAGTGAAAAAACTAAACACTTGCAAACTTTTGTTTACATTTTTGTCAATTACTACTTCTTTCATATTTTAAGGTTATTTTATCAACAAACAGATAAGTATTATACATTTTTAGATTCAGAAAAACATGCAGTATTTTTAATACTAAAATTGAAAAATCGATTTTTTGAATGTGTATCATGTCCTGCTTCGCTTATGGCAGTTATTAATGTGTTACAGTAGAGTCCCGAAAATTCGGCAGTCCGGATAACTCGGCCATACTTTAATAGGGTGTTTGATGCAGAAATTATTGCCGCTGTCACAGTCAATGAAAACATGCCAGACGATGATAAAAACGTTAACATTGCGATCACATGGTCAACATTTCAAAAATTATGGCAATTTCTTTCAAACTTCCAAAAAAAAAATTTTTTTTTACACACTGGGGTTTATTTTTTAAATCCAAATCCGCTTCTTATTTGGGAGACTCTTACATATATGTATCTATCTGTTATCAATCAAGCATTTCAAGTAATTTTTTTTCCTTTAGAACAAGGGTGTCAAACTCGCGGCCAGTCGACCTCATGGGGCTCGCAACGAAATTTTTGCGACCTGGGCAATATATCGGCGCACAATAATATATAATCATTGAGAAAGTCAACTGAAAAGTGAAAATTTAACACACTTCCTGATGTACAACATGAACAAATCAAGTTTAGTTGATAATGCATTGTATCAAAAATATGCAGAGAAAAATTTCGAATCTTAGAATTGATTTTGAAACAATTAATTCTTTTGTAGACAATTTTTTTTTGTTTTCTTCGATTTTCTTTATAAATATAGACTCGGTATCCAGCCATCGAGATTCAGTGCGACTTAAATTTGAAGACAAAATTTAGTGAAGTGAGTGTGCTCGAATTTTAGAAATATTTGCTAGCCACGTTTGAAAATACTCGAAAATTTGCATATGAAATTATTTCCATGTTTGTAAGTACTTAAAAGCGCGAGCAGTTATTTTAAGTTATGAAATGAAATAAGTCTCCTGTCAGAAATAGTATTAATGATGTTCACCTTTGGTCATTTTTGAAAGTAATCACTTCAAACAAAATTTCTCCCAAAGTAGGAAAGATAATAGTAGTGAAGAGATGGCAAGAGAGTGTCAGGGCGCAAACATTTAATTTGTGTTGTTCTTTTATATATGTTTATTACAATGTAATTATTTGAAATAAACTATGTTTCTATAAATATTGATTTTTTGCGCTCCCCTTAAAGTTAAACCTCGTTTATTTGGCCCAAGATAGCCTTTGAGTTTGATACCCATACTTTCGAATAAAAATATATGTTTCTTTTGAAATTTTTTAATAGAAAACGCTATTTATGCATAAGTTTTTCTACACTATAGATATGTGAAGCGAGCTTAACCCAACATTTCTGTCCTCAGTCAGCAACTCTTTTGTGGAACTTTAAAATGTTATAAATTCGAATTATTTCAATCAATTTCTCTTATTTTGAAGTTTTATTTTACAAACACATTTGTGAGCAGTCCTCTGATTAGTCACAGAGCACTCATGCAGCGTTTGATCATAACATGTCTGTGCGCATTTGAAAGCTCATTAAGCCGTATACATTGACTAATATGTAAGATTCAATATCATTAAGCCGTATACATTGTCTAATATGTAAGATTCAATATCATCCAGCTTTTATTGAGAGAATTCCGATGGAAATTATTCGATTTCTAAAGTCACGTGTTACATGGACTCCCATTTATCATTGGGCAATGCTTAGAAATCGATCTCTTTAGTGAATTCGAATACATGAAAGGAATTTAACTCCGAACCTATTGGCTTTCATATCTGTGAGCCTCTATCTGAAAAGGCCGAATAGTAGTATTGTTGTGTACGCCGGTAAGCTTCATCTTAGTGAATTTAAACTTTTGAATTTATCGCCTGTGAAGACAAATGAATTTTACTTTGTAAAATCTTTTTCAAACAGGGATTCATAATTCAGAATGTGTAGAAACAACAATTCACCACACGAATATATTACCATCGTTATGTTAGAATTACTTCATAATATTTATATACTTATTTTGTGATTTAAATTTACTGCGAAGTTCTTTTAAATATCCGACTTTTGTACGGAAATACACTTTTTTTTACTAAGAAACAAATGAAAGAAAGGAAAATCTTAAAAAAAGATTACCAACGTTTTTTTTCATACTGCTATACAATTCTAGAATTCATTTTAAGAATTTTTTATCATTTTTGTAGGTATTGAATGTCAAAAATAGTTATTAATATGATTTATTTTACACATTCGTTTTTATAATTAAGAAGGATTTTGAATATTTGGTACAGTAATAACTTGGTTCTCAGATTTAACTGGAAAACCAACGTTATATTTTCTATTTATATAACTCAATATAGGTTCTATATTTAGACCAAACGCTAGAAACAAATCATTGGATTATAATACCCATCCCGCACTTATTAAGCATTTTCAAAAAGGAGTAAGTACAGATGGTTAAAAATTTAAAACTTGTATATGGTGATGCTTTTTTTAACTGAACATTTTCTGTCTAATTTTAGCCTACTCAATATTTGTTAAATACACCCAATATATTTCGAAAATTCGGAACGCTATCGGATGACAAGGTCGACAACTAAGCTGGCACCTGATCTATTCATCAACCTCGCGCTAACGTGAGACAGTAATTATTTACGTTATTCAGATCAGAATATTTTGTGTTACAGTATTTCTCTTTTTATTGTTTATGTATCTGCTTGCAGAATAATATTATCGTGACTGTTATAAATCAAGATCATTGATCTTTTCTGGTTCTCAGTTAAAAGATTATTTCTCAAGTACAAGGAGATTAAATTCTTTCTAATAAATTTTCAAAGTAGTAAATTTTGTGTGTACAGACGTATAACAGTTACAGCGTTACTCAAATCTATTTATCACATTTCCTTATTATTATTATTATTATTTCTTTAGAAACGTGCATTTTTCCGTTAAAAATTTTTAAAAATTGCAACAATTTTTTTTGATAATTTCAAAATACGTTCTACAGTTTAGTGTAAAACAGAACACTCATAAAAATTGTAAAAATTTACGCAATTGTTTTGTAATGAAACACTTGTAAATAGTTTGATAATCAAATAAGAGCTACAATATTTTCCAAAATATTTCATTAAATTATAAAAAAAAAATGAATAAGTAAAAGTAAAAAACAAAATACAAAGAGAGAGAATAATTCTCTTATATAGGGTGTTTTTTTAGAGGTATAGAACTTTAAATTGCAATAAAACAACGATGTATTATTCGATTGACATGAATTTTTTTTATTCGAAAGATAATCTTGTGGCATTGCATTTTAAATATGATCAAGCAAGGCGTAGATTCGTCGAATGGGCCCAAAACGAGATTACCGTTGTTCCCGATTTTCATAAGCGAATTTTGGTTAGCGATGAAGCGCACTTTTGGTAGAATGGCTACGCTAACAAACAAAACTGCCGCATTTGGAGTGAAGCTAATCCACAAGTGTATGTCGAAACACCGTTACATCCAGAAAAACTGACTGTTTGGTGCGCTTTATGGGCTGGTGGAATCATTGGTCCGTACTTCTTCAAAAACGATGAAGGCCACAACGTTACAGTCAATGGGGATCGCGCGGTATAGAGCCATGATTACTAACTTTTTCATTCCTGAATTGAACAATCATGATGTCCAGGAGCTGTGGTTCCAACAAGACGGCGCAACATGTCACACAGCTCGTGCCACAATCGATTTATTGAAAGACACGTTTGGTGACCGCCTAATTTCACATTTTGGACCTGTGAATTGGCCCCCAAGATCTTGTGATTTAACACCGCTAGACTATTTTCTGTGGGGCTGTGTAAAATCATTGGTCTATGCGGATAAGCCACAAACGCTTCACCATTTGGAAGACAACATTCGCCGTGTTATTGCCGATATACGGCCACAAATGTTGGAAAAGGTCATCGAAAATTGGACGTCCAGATTGGACTACATCCGAGCCAGCCGTGGCAGTCCTATGCCAGAAATCATATTTAAAATGTAATGCCACAAGATTATCTTTCGAATAAAAGAAAATTCATGTCAATCGAATAATACACCGTTGTTTTATTGCAATTTAAAGTTCTATACCTCTAAAAAAAGACCCTATAGTATTGAAAATAGGAAAACAGAAGGTTTACCGAAGCGATTATGTTAGTATTGCTTCAACTGAACCTCTAACTGTGGAAGAAAAAAACACAGAATAGGAAAAAATGCTGCTTTTATGTTTTTCTTTACAAATAACATAGATATCAGAGAGAATATTTACAAAATATTTCACTTTTTTTAAGTAGAAAAAAATCTGTAGACTATAGTATTGTCACTTAATAGAGGCTCAAAATTATATGAGGTCCATCACCAATAGCCAGGGATGTTTTAAGGCATAGACCAAATGGGCCCGGGTCCAGGGCCTCGGTCAAAATGGTGCCTCGTCTCGTTCTCTTCTTAGCTTTAATAAGATCATGATTTAAATAATTTCAACAGTCAAATCTTATTTTCAGTTATATTCTAAAAAAACTGGAAATTTCGGACGATATGTCAATTGGCTACATGTGATGACCGTCGTCCATCTATAGGTCTAGGTCTCTATCACCATAAACTCTCATTACTCATTCAGTCAAAAGGTAGCAGTCAGTCAAGTTGGTTTGTGCGATTGTAAATCATGTATACTTATTTGTTTCGAGTTATTGTTTGTTCGAGTATTTATCAATGTACGTACTGTCTACTTGTAAGGCTCATAGGAGGGGCCTACATTTGTGTAGGGGCCCAGGGCCTCAAGATGTCTTGAGACGTCTCTGCCAATAGCCCTCGTGCAGTTTTGTGGTGCAATGTTAACAAATAATCAAATAAAATCAAAGCCAACTAATGTTACTTAAAATGACTACGTTCGGAACCTTGATGTTGAAAAGGCGTATAAATGAATAATTTGTCTCCTACTTTGTGTCGCTTGATTTAGAATATACCTAAAAAAAGTCTTAAGGTATGTGATTACAATAAAAAATTATTTAAAAGTAATTTTTTAGCAAAAAAATGCCGAAAAATCATATATTTTCAAAACATTCTCCCTATGTGAAAAATGCTTCTATAGTAATAACTTGCCTATATACGTATAACTAAGACTTCCGTATAGAGTCTTATAGACTTCTTTACTTCTGTATAGAGAGATTTTTTGTAACATGTAATTTAGAAGTGTGGATTTATTCTTATTTAAATATATCAGAGAGTAGAGCTATTATTTCAGTTGATCGCAACTCTGAAAATAATGTATAAATTGTTCAAAAATCCTAGTTCAGGTTCTGTACAGAAGACTTAGTTATAAGTAAGTGAAATATTACCATAAAAAAATTTTCGCGTGAAAGGGGAATGTTTCGAAAATATGTCATTCTTAGCCAAAAAAAATGGCATTTAAATAATTTTTTCTTCAAGAATATCCTTGAACCAATTTATATCTATATTCTTCTTCAATTGACACTAAATATCGAAAAACGTATCCCATTTAAAATGCTTTTCAAAATCACGTTTCCGAAAGCAATCAGTCACCTAAAAGAGCGATATTTCATGCGTGAATCTAGGTAAAAAATGACTATAAAAGTTAGATTATTGCTGGTGGTCGCGGTAGCCAAGGTATCTGATCGTGGCTGACCTTGTCACGAGTTCGAGCCTAGTACCGCTAAAGACCCGCCGTATAGGGCAGCGATGCACGTTAAATCTGTCGAAAGCTGAAACGTCCTCCCGTTGGTGTGGTGTGGTAGTTAGGTAAGGGAGGTGCCAGCTCAGGTGTCGTCCACGTCACTTGACCATGGTTCAAAATTATGTGGTCCGTCGCCAAAAGCCCTCATGTAGCTGAACAGTGCGACGTTACTAATCACTCACTCACTTAATAATTGCTGATCTAACTGTATTTCTCTTGAATGTATTTTCATTTGGTTACAGGTAAAACTTGAAGTTTATAACGTTACCAAAAGAAAAGACTGTCAATCTCAGGATTAGATATAATGTCATTTTCAATTAACTTAACATACTGAAAATGACTTAACTTTAATTAAATGAAATTATATGAAAATATAAAATCTGTTTTACGTAAAGAAAGAAAAGGAAGTATTCAAAAAACGTAAAAATGAAAAAGGCATATTTTTAATTTCCTTCAAACAATAGAAAACTGATTTTAGCAAGGAAAAATTTCTAGAAACGGAATAAAGTATATTAAAAAAAGTAAAGCATAAAAAATAACAGCCGTAATCAATTTCCCTATTTTTAAACTTGTCGATGTTGTTTACGATCAAAAGCTAATCAAAATATAGATCATCTGTAAAATATGCTACCAAAACATATAAAAAAAATTAATCTACACCAATAAAATAAAATATTACGAGAACGTTTAAAAAAATCATTTTCTTATAGCAGTTCAATGAATTCAATTACAAAGCATAAATTTTAACCTTGGTTGGACGACGTAAATAAAAAAGAACTTTATATTTAATCGGTTGGTTGTTGTTTTGCTGCGAATGTCACTCGGAACGGATGTCAACATTAAAAACATAAACAAAAGTGTGCAGCAGGTCAGTAATATCATGTGCGTGTAACACTGGTTTCGAAAATTTTTCTCAGAAGAGAGGATATAAAAAGGAACTTTTATCAATGAAATATTTTTCATGCATTAGTTGTTTTGGTCTGTTTATTTTTAAAATATCGCTCCATTTTACTTTTTTCCTTTCGTTTTTATTTTTATAAATGCCTGTTTCTAATTTTCCCCCTTGTATGAAACGAATGTGTGTGTACTTTCATTTTTAAATATTTTATTTAATCTTCCAAATTTTCTACTCATGTAAATTTTTTTTTGAAGTGATAACGTTTTTTAGGCGCATTTTGCTGGAGAGTGAACTTGAATGATGCGTTTTAAAAAGCCAAGCATTGTTATGCTCGGGTTTGAAACGCTCCTAACAATGGTAACAATACAACTGAATCATTTGGGTTTAATCAGTCATGTATCGGAGAAATTTGTACAGCGAAATGTAGAGCAGAAAATGAACAAATAATTCTAATGATTACTATTCATATTTCACTAAATCAAAGAGTAGAAAAAAAATTATCAAATTCATTTACAAAACCTTAGTTGCCTACACTGAAGCCGGATCAACTCTTCTGAACAAATTGATTATTATTTTAAGTGGGGATTTTAATATAGCTTTTTCAAAAGACAAATCAAAAGCCTTTAGTAGATTTTTTAAAAAAAATCAAAATTCAATTTAATTATGTCAAATGATCCAAATGAAAGCATGACAAAGTATGGAACAACGCTTGAAGGAGTTTTTTTTAGATATTTAAATAATTTTGAATCTAAAGTATTCTTATATAACCTATTTCAGCTACCATAAACCTAATGTGACTTTCTTAGAATACAATTAATTCACAAATATGACTGAATATTTCGCAAAAAATATTACTTTATGAGTAAAGAAATAAGAATAAATAATTTTATACTGCAATACTAACATCCCCTTGTTTTTTTATTCACTTAATACCTGAAATAACATTACAAAATTTGAAGTTATCACTTGTATCGTATGATCATAAACACACACACTCTTTTTTTTTAATTTAAGAATGGTTTTTGTAGTATTTATGCTGGAAATTCTAGAATAATATTATATCATGTGCGTTCATGTCTCTAAATCCCACTAAGAATTGAATCATCCAATAATGTTTGAAAAACTACTTAAGATGATCGAGTACGTTCAAAACTGTGCCTTTGAAAAAGCGTATAAATGGATAATTATTTTGATATTTAGAGTCAGTTGTGAGTTAGAATATGCATATAAAATTATTTAAATGTAATTTTTTGGTAAAAAAATGAAAAAATAATCATATATTTTCAAAACATTATCCTTTTATGAAAAAATGCCTCTATAATAATATTTTTCTTATACATAGCTAAGACTTCTCTACAGATACTGAACTAAAGGCTTTGAAATATACAATTTAGAAGTGGATTTATTCTTTTTTTGTATAACATTTTAGCAAAAAACACCCGTTATTATTTCAAGTGGTTGTTACTCCGAAAGTAATATGAATTTTTCAAAAATTTTAGTTCAACCCCAATATAGAAGTTCTAGCTATGTATAGACAAAATATCATTATTATAAAAACATTTTTCTTAAAAGGAGAACGTTTTGAAAATATGTCATTCTTTCTTAATTTTTTGCCGAAAAATTGTATTTAAATATCTTTTTTTCTTTTAATAAAATTCTTAAAACCATTTTATATGTATATTCTAATTCAACTGACACTATATCAAAAAAATTGTTCATTCATGCTCTTTTTCAAAAATTATGGTTCCGAACGTAGTCCCTCAGTCCCCTTATATATATATATATATATATATATATATATATATATATATATATATATATATATATATATATATATATATATGTGTGTGTGTGTGTGTGTGTGTGTGTGTGTAGTAGTAGTAGTAGTAGTAGTAGTAGTAGTAGTAGTAGTAGTAGACCCTCTGTCTCTTGAAGATTCCCTTTTAAACTAACACAGGGTAATATTCTTAGAGGTTTCACTTAAAGTGTAACTGTCACCCCCTTAAAGTAGAAACATAATAACAGATTAGGTTCTAAGGTATAAGATAGAGGTGTGAAAATTGATAGCAGTTAGTAAATTTAAAGGTTAAAGATTAGCCGAGAGGAGATATTTAATAAATGAAAATCAGATTTATCTATCAGAGGTACGTCGTTACCCAGTTTTAAGCCTTATTGATAGCTCAATCTGAAGGATCAACATTTTCTCAGCAGCGTGGGATATTTAGGGAAGCAAGTGTTCACAGAGTGTCAGCAGTCAATAAGTCAAAATTTGATTATTTTAAATTATAGTTGTGTGTATGTTCATCCTAATAACTATTAAGTGTTTGTGGTTATTCGTAGTGTCTGTGCCATGGCATCTACTCCTATTGAAGGTCGGGTTGGATTCATATTATCTCTAATGGGGGCCCTTGGAGAATTATAGACATACCAGCGAATCTTAACCCCTGCCTGCGGCTGCCAATGTGCCCACGAAGCTATTCTTGTGCGCCGTGACTGTCCGTTGAACACCAGTGGCGCACACAAGGGGGAGGGGGGTTCTTGGGGTCCGACCCCCCCCAAAGCCCTTGATTTTTTTCCGATTGATTATAATTCTAAGTACATAGTACGTAAAATTTAATTAAGTATTTGTTATTAATGGTTAATTTTATTAATTAATGCTAATTATTTATTCAATAATTAGTTTTTTACTGTGTTTTGTTCCCGAAAATAGACAAAATCAAAAGGAGCATGATACAAGAATGGTGAACTTTCAACCCCGGACCCCCCTTGAAAAATTCCTGTGTGCGCCACTGCTGAACACTATATGAATATCAACCGTGGCCAAACCGCGGCCCGTAACAATTTTTTGTGTGGACGCGAGATTCATCATACTTTTAGAAATAAAATATACGCCGTAAAGTTACTACACTGGCAACACTGTTTTGTTACAAATACTGGTGACACTGTTTTGTCTTATCAGTTGTTATTATCGTTGAAAACCCACCCTCCCACCTTTAAACACCTTTTTTCCTTTTAAAACTGTTTAATTTTTATTAAACAGTTTTTAATTATTTGTTTAATTTGTTTTAGGTTTCTCACACTAAAATTAAAATCCTGTTTCGATTCCAAATATTTATGTGAATCGTTGTTGTCAAGAGTGAACACAATTAAATCAACAATCTGATACCGACTTAACGATAGATATCTCGAAGATGATACTAGATTGGGAATATCATCTTATACGCTTGACTTTGAAAATCTAGTGGATAATATGCTATGCCAAAAATTAAATGCGCTTTAAATGTAACCATTTTGAATATTTTGTTACCTTTTTAGTGTAGGATATTGTTTATGATGCTTATGATTGCAATTAAAAAAAAAGGAAATATTAAGAATCTTTATACGCGCGTTTTTTTAACTGCGCCCGTCAGCAATTTTCTGTTTGTCAGATGTGCTCAGAGGAGGAAGGTTAAGAATCTCTGCCTTAAAGCAACGATTGCAAAATTTGAGTCTTAAAAAAATGAATGCCTCTGAGTGAAATTAAAAATTTATTTTGATTAATTTTTTTTAAAAAAATGTATTCTTTTCTTCTTAATTTTAGTAAATATGACCACAAAATACTTCAAGCAATATATGCACATCATTGAAAACTTTGTAAATTACATAATTAATTCCCTTCATGTTTATATAGTGAGGAGTATCTTCATACTATATCTCTATTATTAGAGAGTTGTAGCTAATTGTTTTATTTTAAACAACTTCAACCTTTAAAAGAAGCTCGGTAAAGTAATCATATCAGAAGAATAATCTAGAAATCAACTTTTACATTTCATTTTCATTGATTTAGCCTTAAATACAGTTGTGCAAACTTTATTACGTAATATTTGTTACGCGTACTCTGTTCGTTAGATTTTATTTCCTCATATAATACACAAAATAAGATTATTAGGTATCACAATAATAGAAGAATCACAAAGATAAAAAAAAATAAGTTTGTTTTTCTCATATTTATTTTAAACAGGTGTAATAAATATTTGTGTAATTGTTAATTCATACACATTAACTATTTTAGAAGCGCCCTTTGTTTTTCTAATCATTCTCAGATATCTTTTAAAAAAATGAGACAGAATAATACCCCGTTCTTACTTGTAACTAGTTGTATTACTTGTTATTTTAAAATGTTCAGCTTATTATAACTAACAAATTTTTGGAGAAATGTTTCTGCTCTTTTAAATGTAACAAAGTTTAGAATCAAAGGATATTTAATGAAGTTTACCTGAGAGAGAGAGGTTATAATTTTTACTTTTAAATACTCTATATGTTTCACATAATATTTTGCTACACAACCAAAAATTCAAATTGATTTTTGTTTGATTTTAAACTGTAAAAACACTCGAGGTAAATTTCAAATGATCCTTTCTTTAAAAAAGAAAGATAGAAATTAGATTTAAAAATTAACGTTTCACCACAGTAATTTATAATGTTTGAAATATCTGTTAAATTACATATTTAACGAATAGAAAATATATAAAATATTTTAGCAAACCAAGGAAAATTATGAAAGTTGTTCTCAGGAAAAATTATATATATATATATAAACCAAAAGTATTATTCAGAAATATATTAAAATTAATATACTACTGAATAATATACTACAGTAAAAATTCTAGTCAAATTAAGTATTAAAATATGGGATTATTAGTGAATTTTCAGACAAAAATTCTAAATATGCATGTTTATTTTCTAAATTTGCTTTACTAAATATTTATTTAAATTGAAATAAATGACATAAAATAAATAAAAGTAAACATTTCAGCTTCATATAATTATTATTAACAATTTTTAAAAATTGTATCAAATAAATCCGAATTCACAATCATACACATCGAATCTAACTATCGCTAATATTTAATGTAACAATGAAGAGATATTTCAAATGACTGACGCAAATGTGAAACATGATTTTATATTTTTAATCTAAATGTCTTATTTTCAAAGTAATTTAAAAATAATTAGACCTCGTTCAAAAATTCGATAACTGAGTCAAATAAATTCCTATGCTAAAATATAGCAAATATAAAAAGACCTTGATATATTTTAAAAGAAGGCATAACTTATTCCAATTCGATGACAGAAACCGGAACCGGGTTCACTAGACGCGTGTAGCAGACGATAAAAATAAACAAGAATATTCTGAAAACGAACATACCGTGTTCCGACTAAGCGGAGAACATACTCGTCGCGTGGCATTCTCCGGACACCTGCTATTTTGTGATGGTTCTCTCTTCTAGTTGGAACGGACACAATCGCGTGCAGGGTTACCAGAAATGGAAAGTCGCCAAATTATCTCTGACCACTTCATCAAGTTTATTTTATTTGGCGCGTAATTTTGTGAGTCTAATATAATTTAGCGCATAAGAATAAAATTTCGAATTTCGTTTATAAATGTTGAAAGAAAAAATTCAGCTTTCTTAAAAAATAAAAGGCACGTTAAAAACATTATCTTGGTAAAAAGGGATAAATTTTAAATATCTTCCCAGCTATGATCAAATTCTTAGTTATAATGTCTTAAAATTTTTGAAATGGAGAGTGTTTCGTATTTGTAAAATATTTATAGTTCTACTTAAATTTTCCTAAAATTGACTATTTAAATTATAGATATTGTTTAGGCTCGAAATTCTCTAACTTATCCGATTATTTAAGCTTACTTACTGATATATAATCGTCTGCTGTTGAAGTTATGTTGCTTTAGATGGCATCTTTTGTAATCATTCTAAATATGCTTTTTCATTTGGAGAAAATAATTATAATATATAATCGATGCGCGCTGGTTGAATTAAATATGTGAGTAATTTTTGTATATTTTTGAGATACTATCATTCATCTGAAGATCTTTTTGATTATTTGAGTGATTATAAGAAAAAAAGGTGTCCGTAGAATAAACTTTGGTTGCTATTTTTCACAGAGATTTTTATTCAGATTCCATTTATAGAGTTGTCTTTCAAATATTACTTTTAAAATTTGTAAAAAAGAAAATGGTACAGAAGTTATATTATAGAATTATTAGAAAAATGTTGATTTTTATTACCTTAAAACGGCATTTGTTTTTCTTTAAGTCAGGAAAAATACTAATAATAATAATTTTTTTCCACAAAATTAATTATTACAGTAGAATTTTAATTGGATTTCACATTGAGAATATGTATATTTCATGTTGCTAGACATAAAAACTTAAGAATAAAAATTTCTTGATGATAATTATTTGTTATTTCTTTTACATGCAATATTTTTCAAAACTCGTGAGACATTTTTCTAAAGGAAAAGAACATTTTTTTTATCCTGTAGTGTTAACTGGAATTACTTAACAGATTTTGAATGTTTTAAGACATTTGCTATAATTTCTTGCTCTACAGCCTTTTAAACACATTATATAAAACACAACTTACTTCACTTTAGCACTTCATATACCAAAAATAAAACCGTTTTCATTTAAGAAACGTGAACAAATCTGAGTAAGAATTGATAATTACATGGCGAATAGTTGCTTAAAAATGAGGAAATGCATAGCTGTTTTGAAGAAGGAAATAGCAATTGCAGTTAGTTTTTATTTATTGTTAGCATTTAACAGTCGGGAAAAAGCAATAAATTTAAAGGACAATGGTAATGAAGACGGAAGACTTAAAACTAACCAAAAATAAATTTCACTTCGTGGGGAATTTCTGAAATTTTTGATAAATATAAGCATGCAAATATTCTGTCAAATGAAACTCTTCGGTTTCTCTTTTCATACAGTTACGTTTGTAAAATATAATTTTTTTCATTTTGGTTGCTTATTTTTAGTCATTTACAACCTTTAAAAAATTCTTTGTCTTTCTTTTCGTTTTATCTTTACCAAAATTTTTTTGCGAATCATTTGAAATAATTGAAATTTTACGCCATTTTTGATATTAAATATTAAAAATATACGTGTATATATATGACTTAAATTGTTGGGTTTTTTTGCTGGTAAATTTTTATTTTTTTGGGTAAGTTACACACAAGATGATGAGAGTATCAGACATATTAAAAAATTACATTTCTATTGAAAAATGAAATTACGTACATATCATATTTCGATAATTTTGATAGTTTATTTTAAATTTCGTAACTAGCGATTATTACTATTGGAACATACTTTCAGAAAAAATAGAACCATAAAATTCAAAATTAGCATTAGTTTAAGCTCTACAACACATGAAACTATCTAAATATGTGTAATTTTACCAAAAAAAAGAATCAAAATAACTTCATAATACTCAAAGAATTGTCAACATCGTTCTGAAAAACACACACACATTAAAAATAATTTCAACAATGATCAGAAAAATTTAACAAATTAAAAATTTATGAATTTTGGATAATTTGCACGTTAAATTTCTCCCTTTAACTGATACTAATTTAATATGATGAATTTTTTAAATAATTGTGTCACCAATATGAATTGAATTAAAAATTGTTAGCTGTGCTAAATTTACAGAATCGACTTATTTCATACAACATCCAATATATATATATATATATATA
The DNA here is from genome assembly GCA_019973935.1 of Trichonephila clavipes. Lineage (NCBI taxonomy): Eukaryota > Metazoa > Arthropoda > Arachnida > Araneae > Nephilidae > Trichonephila > Trichonephila clavipes. The sequence continues at coordinate 1,993,343 of BMAU01019665.1, forward strand.
TATATATATATATATATATATATATATATATATATATATATATATATATATTCACTTGAAACCACCGATACGATTAACTATCACTATCGCCCAGTGAGTAACATTAGTCATAATGATAGCATCATTATGCACTCATAGCGCCTCCAGGCAATGACATTGCCACTCTACAGTGAAAGTCTGTTGAGTAATGATAACGCCCTTGTACAAAAATAATACAGTATCGGAATGTTATAAATGACCAATACTAACTATTTTCTTGTTTGTTTTTTTAATTTAACGATTGCTTTATGCATTAAATATCGTCGCTATTCTTTTTAAAAACTTTTATCCTATTAACTTTGTTTTCATTTGTACCTTTCTTCAGAAATTGTTTTTGTGTTCTGATTTCTTTTCGCGCTCATTAATAACTTTTTCTTATTCTTTTTAGTCACAGTTTTTTGCATTCTTTTTAATTTACTTTTTCGTGTAATTTCAGCATTACTTTTTAAGGTGCCATCTCGAATCAGCATTTCCTTTTTGAAATGAATATTATTGCAGCTAAAATTTTGCTCTTGTCAATTTTCCAATCACCAATCTTTTCTTATATAACAGCACGTGATATTATTTAATTCATTACATGATTTGAATAGTTTAAATGTATTATGATTAGAAGTGAAATGCATTTTAACACTAAATGAAGTGTTCAGTAAATATCATTTTGCTTGCCTTGTCTGCTCAGTAGATTGAAATATAAAGGATTCTGAGATAACAGATAAGGTACGGTATTGGTAAGTGACAGCTCCATTATGTAAAGGCAGAGTAATATTTGGAGCCATGGGGCAGCTGTCAGTACTTTTGAAATGGATGACAGAACAATCTAAAATCGATTAAGTAACGAATAACCTTTTAATTCAGAATGTAAATACTCATCATTAAACGTGGAATAGATCAAAATAAATTAATATTATGTGAATTGGTTTTAAATTCATATTTTCTCACATAAAAAATAAAAGTTATTTAAAACTTTTATACCTACTTTCTTTATATCTATTGATTCATGCATAAAGGACGAATAAAATGTAATGTATAGGATTAAATTTTGAATCGAATTCTCATATATGAAGGCAGGAAGCTCTTTAAAGCTATATAATGTACTAGCTGAAGTACCCGTCTCCTCCGAACGGGTCAATTTTTCAAAAATAAGAAAAAATATATTATTCTTGATATAATAGATGAATAGTAAGGAGAGTAAAACTCGGTACAAGACAATATATAGAAAAATGTAAAATAACTTTTTGATGAGTGCACTTATTATTTAAGTATAACTCCCCCTAAGTCATCGAAACGCAACTTGGGGGACAAATTTCGCAAACTCCTTTGGTAGAGGATCTCTACTGCATGAACGGAACATGCATACAAAATTTCAAGTCTGTAGGTCTAACAGTTCAAAAACAAGTATATCTATTTATAACGCCTCTTAAGCCGTCACAATGCCCCTTGTGGGTTGATCTTTGCAAAATCTCTTTTGTATCGTATCTCTTCTCTATGAAAGGAACTCGCCTATTAAATTTCAAGTCTGTAGGTCTAATAGTTCAAAAAACAAGTATATTTATCTATAACGCCTCTTAAGCCGTCGCAATGCTCCTTGGGGTCGATTTAGATACAAACGGGAACCTACTTTATTGCTGGGGAATAAGAGTTCCACCACACCATATAACTCCTTTAATCGTATCGGGACTCGTTTCTGAGTTTTAGTGGCACGCACATTGTACATTTCTATTTATAATATATATTGATTACTTCATGCTTTTATTGGATGGAAAATTACACATATTGTTACGAATTTTGTGTAAATAGTGTAAATAATTTGTATTTGAGTGTTTAATGCATTTATATTACTCTATGTTATATTTATTTCATGTTAAAATTGTACTATTCACAAGCAGTGCCGCCCCTTACGTTATAATGGCGATTCAATGAGAACTTGGCGAAATCTTAGCGGTAGAGCCAAGTTGGCATCATTTTTGGCGACTTTGGCGATCATTTTGGCGTCATTGGCGACCATGTTGGCGAGTACGAAACCCTCTGGAATCTTCTGGAAAGTAGTAGATCTCTCACTAAATATAGTCTTTGGTAACTCTTTTCATTTTTTTTTTCTAAAAAAATAAATCTAATTTTAACTTTTGTCATTTTGTATACGTGCAAGATTTCATCTCCATTAAATTACTTCGACTTAAACCCACATTCTTTTGAATCGGTCTTACGTGGTAGTTTAATTCCATGTCAATTATTCTCCTTTTCCCCATCTTTTGTGGGTCATCTTTTATTTTACTCATTTTCCAGCAGATGGCATCACATTATGGACACTTTCTGTGTCAACGCCTTCTCTTTTCGTTCGCTGTCCAGCGACACTCCCGTCATCACTACACGATTCAGCAGTGTTTGTCCTTTCCCTTTATTTAAACATCATGTGCCACGAGCACCAAGGCATTAATTGCATTTATTTTCCATTTCATCTTTTTTTTTTATCTTCCAAATTACGTGTCTACTTTCTGATTTCGTTCTGTTAAGGAGGAATTAGAGAAGAGCACAGATTTCTACCACCTCCCTCCGGGATGGTGCCTCATTAAATATGTTCCATACTTTCCGATTGAATTATTTCTCACTCTCTCACTGGTAGTATGTTCTCAGCTACTGGTGAGAAGCTTTCTTTTAGAACGGCTCTGAGCTGTTGTTAATAATTTTGATAGTATCTTTTAAATTTTATATGGAACTTTCAATTAATTCTTCTCTTTTTTTCTTATTAATTATGATGAGAGGGTAATACTGTTTTTTGGTAAGGTACCTCGTATTTTGTAGCCGTGGGCCATGGTAGTAGATCTCTCCACTAGTGTCACGTTCAATCACACGAGCGGTTATATTTCTAGAAGTTTCTGTGGCACATATAAAAAGGATGCTCACCGGTACGGCGATGAGTCTTGATTAAGCCAGCAAGTAGTGAGGATTGTTTTGTCTAGCGATTAGCTCGGCTGTGCTTGTGAATATTCTTTACTTACATGTAGTTTTAAACACTGTTTATTTTGTTTGTTTGCTGTTGAAGGTGTGAAGACCTTAGGATATTTACTCTGCGAAATATTGCTGCTGAATCCTGTATTTAATGGATTGGATTTTGGATAATAAATTCGCATCGCTTTTAAGGAACTGATTTTTTTTTGTGATTGTTTTTGCATAAAATCTTCGAACCCTCGGATCTTCGTAACAATATTTTACTACCATGCAGAATTGACAAATGATACAAATTATTTAATATTCCGAGGTAGTTTTCGATCCATAATTTCACATTAAACTACTGGAATATTTTTTTATGTTATAGGACTAGTTTTTATTTATATTCTCACTCATATTCACTCTGGACAGTCCATGGATAAGGACCATATTGACGAATGCAAAGCACTATTCTATTACTTTTTAATTCTATTGTTCTTAAGTACTGGGAGACTAGATGGAGACTAATGACCTAGTGGCCAAATTTCTGGCATTTTTATAAATAAATATTCTCACGCATAAAAAAGGAAGCTTTTGATTTTTTTAAAAATTTTTTAGTTTATATTTTCTCATATAAGTAAGGAAGTTACACTTTATAACAAAAAAAAAACGACGCACCAAGAACAAGTTGTAAGATAGAGACAAAAATTGGTGGGTCGAAGGATTATGTACAGAATAGAAAATGATTAAAATTTCTGAAAAAATTTAATGATTTATTTCAGAATTCATAATTATAAAGTAACGAACTCAATAAGGTGTTGACCCAACTCTAGCCTCGATGCAAGCTGCCCCACGACGTGGCAGAGAATGATAAAGCACCTTGATGGTCTCCTGCGTATTTCTTGCCAAACTTGCTCAAATTGTCGGGCCAGGGTATCAGCATTCCCTGGTAGATACAATCGCCTTCCCATCATATCCCAGACATGCTCGATTTGAGAGAAATCTAGCGATCTGTCTGGCTAAGAAAGTGTTTGACAAGCTGTAAGACAGTTCTGAGTAACACGTGTCGTATGTGGTCTGGCATTATCTTGCGGAAAAATAAAACCACGATTCTGCAAAAGGAATGGTAGCAAAACAGTTCTCAGAATGTCATCGACGTACCGCTGTGCTTCAAGTTGCCTCTAATGACTCCTCTATTTTTTAAAAATGGGGGATTGGGGGGGACCGAAATCTTTTTTAAAATACAATAACTTAATCTTCAAAAAAGAAAAAAAAAATACTTGTAAGAAAACTAATGGAATCATTCAAATAATAAAATTAACGTTGTTTTGAATCTTGTTTGTTAGTCTAATGTTTTGTGGGATGCTTTTTCTCATTCATTTCGTTCAAAAGCCTGAAAACATATAATATTACTTTTCATGAATGAGGATTAATACCACTAACAACGTAATCGAAAGACGATTATTATTAAATTACCATTCCCGTTTTTTTTTCAATTTCGTAACTAAATACTTGACTTCCACTTGTAATGGAGGACCAGTCTCATCCATTAGTGTACGAGGGTCAGAAGGAAGATTAGCCATGATCAGAAAAAACTCAATTTATTAACAATTCTCAACAACGGTTACAAAGTTAAGAAATGCACCAATAGATAAATATGGGAGCAATAGCGAGGTAGCCAAAATAGTTGAAGTTTTAATTATAAATCGGATCATTTACTCTTAGCACGTCCTGACAATACACCTTCTAAATATTTGAAGATACGTTCTAAATCAGTGATTCCCAAAGTGGTTTATATGGACCCTCAGGGGTCTATTGCGACCTGCAAGGGGTCCACGCCAGCAAAAAAATAATCTGGGGGTCCATGAGGTGTAAGTGGGGGTCTATGTTGGTGGTCCTCATTAAACTAAATCGTGGCTTTAGTTTTAAAACAAAATTTAATTAAATGGAAACCAAATGTTACCTATTTAACATATTTATTTACTAAATTTAATTTGGTAAATTTGCACGTACAAAGAGACAGGGAAAACTTTATTAAAACAAGATCCATTTCAGCGTTTATTTCCAGGATTAAGTTAAAGAAGTATAATATTGGAGGTCCCGAATTTTCTCAATTTGTCACAGACAATCTGTCAGGACATTTTAACATACATTCAACACATTTAACTGCCTTTTATTCAGATTTTGAAAGCAGGTTTGGGAATGCTTTGACTATGGTAATGCCACAGTAGGCAATGGATTCATATGGTCATATTGCAAAAAAATGTAACATTACAATAGGAACTGATCGGAATAAGCACTAACGAAGATCTTAAAGCTTAGAAAAGTATGTCAGTAATTTTGGCCTTAAAAAGACAAACCTGTTATTTGTCCCGAATCATGGAATATCGAGAAAAAAACTTTTAATTGCTTTTTCTAGTGAGGAGTTTCAGCTCGGTTGTCATTCTCCAAAAAATCTGACAAGATTGATACCAAATATTGAAAATTTGTTATTGTAGAGCCAGATTCAACACTCCCATTAAAATGGTTTGTTTGTTGTTTAGTTATTTTACGTAAAAAATAGTTTGTGTGTTATTTAATTTTTAATTTATAATTAATTAACATGTGCTTTTTAAATTTTAAACACTATATTTCATTACAGTTGGAAACTTAACTCTTTTAAAGTAGTAGTAGTAACAGCTGTCAAAAAGACATTTAAGTTGATGAATTTGCAAAAATTCAATATTAATTAAGCAGGGATCTATCCCAAACCGATAAACATGGTAAGGGGTCTATGAGATAAAAAAGTTTGGGAACCTCTGTTCTAAATTAATCTAATTCAAGTCGACACTTATCCAATTTAAACAGCTAATTGACCAAATCGTCAATCTTAATATTAATCAAATAATCTACGAAGCACCCTCGACTAGCTTTACGTTAATCTCTACTTGCTATCCTGTTAGTTTCTAACCTCCCTCTCTTCGAACTTGAAAGTCTATCTTTAAATAAAAGTCTTGATTTGAATAATTCGCGTCTTCTTCTTCGGAGGAAAGTTTTCAATAGAATAATAATCAAAGAAACCATTATTCCCCAAGATGATTAGTAGGAAGAACGCAAATAAACCCGTTACACACTTAAAAGTTTTTGTCCGATACGATAACTGTCATTTTATTCATATTTACTTGCTTTTAAAATGTAATATCAGAACCTGTATAGTCGAACTTTTTTTTATACTTTTAATAGTATATCTTTAGTAAAACCCATGTACTTGAGACTTAAATTTTTCTATGACTAAACTGAACATCGAACGTTGCGCGAAAGATAAATATTTTTATTTGGAAAAGGGAATATATATACACACCGCTGTTTGTAAAAAATGCAACAACATAAAGGAATCATCAGAATTAAATGAACTTTGCAGAAAATATCAATTATAGGATGTTACGTAAAATAATAAAATTTCAGAGCCACCCCCGCATGCGTGGCGTGCACAGTGCCCTCCGAACTGATGCTGAAAGTTTATATATAGAGGGCTGTAGCGCGACGTTGAAAATAGTTAATGATTATTTATTAGTGGCGAATGTATAGTGAGACCTAAGTATGCCTCAACGACGAAATAAGGAGAAATCCCAAGAACTTACGGAGTTTGAACGGGAGAGGACTATCGGAATTCGAGAAGGAGAATTTTCCTATCACGCAATAGGAGCTCATGTGCAGCGGAACAGTTCCACAGTGATACGAATTTGAAAGCAGTGGACCGATGAACACCGAACAACTCGAAAAACTGGCAGTGGACGACGGAAAATAACGTCAGCGTGCGATGATCGACACCTGGTGAATGACCGTACAGCTTCCTCCAGGCAGTTAAAAGCACGTTGGTCTACTGCTACAGGTGTACTAATGTCGGCCTCATCAATTCTTCGACGTCTGTTGCACCGTGGAATGCGTACAAGGGTGCCCTTAAACAGGATCTCTCTTTACGGCAAACCTTCAATGCAATGGGCTCATGAGCACAGAGCCTAGCAAACTGATTGGCACCAAGTTGTCTTTTCAGATGAATCACGCTTCAATTTGTGGGACCATGTTAGACGTGTTAGACGCTATGCCGGTGAATGCTGCCTTCCAGAGTGCATTATCGAACGACATAGTGGCCTAACACCCGGAGTTATGGTTTGGGGTACGATTTCGTATCATGGACGATCCAATTTGCTATGAATTGAGAGTAATCTCAACAGCAACAGGTACGTCCGTGAAGTGCTACAGCCCGAAGTCGTCCCCTTCCTTTAAGGCATCTCTGGAGCTATCTTTCAGTAGGATAACGCATGCCTGCATGTTGAAAAGAGTGTTCGAGACTTGTGTTCAGCTCAACACATGCAACTTTTTCTTGACCTTCTTATTCGCCGGATATGTCGCCTATTGAGCACGTGTGGGATTTGGTTGGTCGGCATATCGCTCGTGATCCGCGTCCTGCAGCTACAAAAAAAAGACGAATTTTTACTACGTATACAAGCAATATGGAATTATCTTCCACAGGCAGACATTCAAAATCTGTTTGACTCCATGCCACTTCGTATAGCAGCGCTTATTGCAGCGCGTGGTGGCTATACCAAATACTCATTTTGGACACTTAATATTGTTTTTTTACTTTGAAAATTTCGTCATTTATTTGTACTAATACAAGTCGTTTGTGCATTAAATTTCATTTAATTCTGATGATTCCTTCATGGTGTTGTGCATTTTTTTTTACAAACAGTAGTTTAAATTATGGGAATTGAATTAAAATATTTATTGAAACAATTAAAATTAAACTTAAAGATGTTTCAGCTGGCACCAAACATGAATTTTTTCACATGGAATAGAAAGAAAAAGAATTTTATTTAAAAAAAAGGGAGAAATTCGAAATAATGGCAACTTGTGCTACATCAAAATCGTTTGGTTCCAAAACGTACTGAGAAGCCAAATTAAGAAAAAATAATTTGAGGATTTCCCAGAGAAAAATGGGGCTTCACAACTGCAACAAAAATCTGAATGACCTTTATTTTTTTCTCAGTTGTACTTCAATCCAATGAAAACCTTTTGAATTATTACAAAATATTTTTGAAAATACGTTCATTACTGGTAAATGCAGGCGGGCATGATGAGACACATGCGCAAATATAATTTTTCAATTAATGAGCATAAAATTAATGTATTATACGTTTTTTTCTTCGTATACAGTTATAAATTTAGCTTAACTAAAGGAAGAGAGAATTTTATTTCGTATCAATTAAATACATTTTAAATTCGTTTTTACGTGAATGTGAGAAAGAATCTTGTGGTTGTGATGTTGTATATTGATTAAATAACTTGGAAGCTATTTTTCTTAGTCACAGTGTTCGAACTTCAATTCAGACGATTGTATTAATTTCTTGCGCATCGGAAAGAAGAAATTTGCTTTGATCAGATACTTATTTCATTTAAGGAAAAAAGAATTCAGTGATTATAACTAAGCGCCCAAGATTCGAATAGTCTAATGTTCTTAAAAACTGAATTTCTATTTCAAAGGGCCCCCCCTATAAGATTATTTTTGTATTGTAAAATAATTCTTCTTTGTTGTAGGCATTGTTATATGAGTTTTTGTATTTTTTTTATTTCTATGTACATTTTTTGGTATAATAAATTAATTTCCCCCATAATTTTATTTTATTCACACATTATACATGAGCTTCATAGAAGGGATCCGTGAGAAAGAATAACAAATAAAGCAAAACAGAATAAGAATTCTTTAGAAGAAAAAAAGCATTCGAACATGTTATCAATATATATTGATTAAATTCCTGCATATCAACTTTCCTCGAGCATAAATATTCTTTGCGACCTTCAACTCTACTTAGTCAAAGAATAAATAGGGTGATTTTTCAAAAAATTAATCCATATCGTTTCGAAAGAAAAGAAAAATCAGAACTCGTATTTTATCACCCTATTCTGAGTGAATGATAACGAAAACGAACATTCTTTAAGATTTATGCCACTTTGTAGTAATTACACCGATATAGGTAAGTTATTAGCTTATCTATGACCCTGAATCGAAAGCAAAAGATATAGGTATATATTTAATTTACTTTTTCTTAGTTTCCCCCTTTGTGTCATGTAAATATTTTCCTTTCGAATAATTTTCTTAGAATTAACCTTTTTTTTTATTCGAACTGAGGGTGCATTTTACTTGCTCATTTTTTTTAGAAACGCTTAAGTCTTAAGCGTTTCTAATTTTACCTCAATTTGTAGTGTTTACTCAATTTCGACTATTTACTTAATCTCTCTAAAATAAATGCGTTACCATTTTTACTTTAAGTTCTTGTATTGCATAGTGCAAATAAAAATATTAGATAGAACTGTTATGCAATGTCTTATAAGTCTTGAGGCATTGCATAAACTTGTTTCGTTTTTCGTAATCACATTTCATCTTCACAGATAGAAGAACTGAATAGATAATGCAATGATCAGTTAAGGTTTCCATGTGCTAGCTATTTGAACTTGTCAACACAGTTAATCCTAAGGAAATTCTACTTTACTTTTCATACCTAGATTTGAGAATTTGTTTGAACTGTGATAGCCGATTGGGAATTAGAAATGGAGAGTAAGAAGAATTACTCTCACAGGCAATAAAAATTACAAGAACATTTAGGGAATTCTTGAAAGATTGGGGTAGACAACAGAATTTAAAAACTTAACTACAAAATTGCACCTTTATTGTACTTCGTACGTGAATCGGGACAAAGTAATAAAAGTTGTTGGCATACGAACTTTCTATTTTAAAACGATGTGTTAAGTGTCCGTTTTTTCGTGGCGAAGACTTCCGCACATAAAAGTTTGTGAGAGATTAGTCCTTCTATCTTGCCCGCCTAGAGATGTGGGAGGAAGGGAAGAAACACATAATCATAAAACACATAACATAATCAACGACTATCTATTGATTGATCTCACAAAAATAGCAACTCTGATTCAATAATTTTCAACCTGAAGAAATAATTTCAATATGAACAAAATGTGGATAAATTGCAAGATACACGAATTATTAGAAGGCTATCAATATCGGTCCTCTCTTTATAGGATCACAAATCTTTTATCCCGCTTACTCTAATACTAATCCAACTATAGTGATCAATTGTCACTTTAAATCTTTCCTCTATTAAATATTTGAAATACTCTATGGAAAGTTATAATACCTGATCAGTAGCATTGAATTCTATCTTATCACGTTCATTCTCCTTCTCCTCTTCGCTAGCTAGAAAACCTTGACTATATATAGTAGACTTAATTTGCACATTTCACGGTTTCTTCTTCAAAAGGGTTGGTTGTGAATAAACGCGAATTGATAGCCCAAAGATTTCCCAAGAGGATTAGAGGAAGGTACGCGAATAGATCCGTCACAAGTTGAGGACCATTTTTCAATGACGCTGCCCGACGTTACGGATGATCTTGTATTAAAAAATGAGAGACTGTTCCACCTGTACAGAAACAGTTAAAAATAACTTAAATGCTTGATCCAATTTTGAAAATACATTCTGGTAGTGGATATCTTCGTGTTCAAATTATAACATTCACTTTGACTCTCGTATCAGGTAAAAATCTGCTTGGTTCAGTTTCTTTCCTAAAAACACATCAATTTCTGCAGATAAGGTATCACTATAAAGTCTGAACACTATGCTCCCAGCTGAAATAGCTTCTATGACTAAATTATTAGAAATCGAATTATTCTTCATTGAAGCAAAAAAGTAATGTTTCCATTCGACACAGTAAAGTTACCTGGTTTTTCCAAAACGTGATTTGATGTTCTCTGTCGTGTAAAGGGTAGTAAAAAACTCTGAAGAAGGTAATTGAAAATCGAGGGGAGTATCTCCCACATTAAGTGAAACTTTGCACACATTCATAGAACAGTTGTTTTTTCTAAAAAGAGAGAGAGACTTTCACAAAAGATAAAGGCTTCAGATCTAAATATCTTGAATTGATCTTCATTCCTAAAATTCCTTCATCCATAAAATTCCCGCAGACTTTTTCACTCTTATCAGCAACATCAACTGTTTCATGAATCGATACATATTGATTTTTTTACGTATTTTGAAAGGATTTTATCTCTTCAAACGCTTGTTTTATACCATTTATCTTAGTTCAACTAAAATTGTTAAAAATAAGGAAATTATTCAATGGCATAACGTACACCCCCACAACCCCCGCATCGTGGGGGCCCAGGGTTCTAAAGGGGCCCAAAGCCTGACTGACACAAGTGCCTACCCTTTGTAAAATTCAACGTGGGGGCCCAAAACCTGACTTTGCAGGGGGGCCCAAATGTTCTCCGTTTCGCCACTGAAAGTACTGATGTATAATCAACTCTTTTATTAATTCATTATTTATTTACTGTAAAAATCTTTTGTTTTTTTTACATGTATAAATAAACATTGTATTTTTTACAGAATGTTTTCCAACTGCTTTCGTAGTTTTCAAATCTGCACTGGCGAGACCTTGAAATGACATCAACACATCAAAAATGGCTCTACATGTCAAGCCTTTTATCATAGAATGGCCAGCATAAAAGTCATGACATGTATAGTAGGTGGATTATAACGCTTCGATCTTTTTGCGAGTGGAATTACAACACTGTTATCTTCATCATCAGTTAAAATACTTTTGTTAGTAGTTGGAGAGGCTGATAAGGCTTCAACTATCTATAACTTAAATTTTAAACGATCCATTTTGATTTTTAGAGGAATTTTATTTGATATTGCATCTTGTTTGTACAGATACCAAGAATTTGCAACTGCTAAATCAATGTAATGAATGTGTTCAAGGAACTTTAATGGTAAAGAAGAATCCAAAATTGTCTTTCCATTTCAAATATTTCCGTGTGTTTTTCTTCATCGCTCTCATCTAAACTTGATTCTTCTTCTAGTATATGCGATTCATATGTTTTGTTCACAGCATTGTCATCATCCGAGAGATCACTAAGTTCTGATCTAAGTTCAATCTGATTTATTCATTAAGAGCAAAATTTCTTCTTCTGTGAGAATTCTTCTCCTTTTAGACACCTGAAAAAGTTTTTGGTTAAATGTCAACACAATATTCCATGAAAAATAGTAAAATGTATCAAAAAATTTTATTATCTAAAAAATTATATACATATATTTAAACCACACCATACTAACCCCCCACCGGAAAACCCAGATTTGGGGGAGATGGATGTAGATGCCTGCGGAGAGGATAAAAATGCCATACTCTTTAACAAATGCATGAAAAAGAAAATTAATTGCAAAATAGAGAGAGGGAAAGAAAAAAAGGGACACATTCATGGCGAACCCCAAGAAAATTTGGGATTAATTATATAACTATATATTTCATTTTTATGTAGGCTTTCATCAAAATTATTGAAACAGAAAAGAAAATTCGCATGGTAAGTACTTGCCTTTACAGCTGCATTGACTCAAGTAATGCCCAACCCTCACGATCATGCGGGTAACGAAATACCGAGTTCTACAAGCAACATTAATAGAGTATAATTAATATTTTTTCTATTTTACAATTATTTAAACAGTGACACAAAAATTTGCATCCATGCAATTAGAAGAATATTGATAATTACCTTTTTACGACAGATAAAAAGGAGACGTGTTTTCGTTGTATTTGAAAACAAAACTAGATTTGCCATCTGAAAGTAAAACATGGACCACAACCATCGTCTGTTAATAAAATGTAACACTTTACACTTTCTGCAAACCGGCTCAATCGCTAGATTCGCGATTTTCTTACATACGACTATTCCAGAACAAAAACGTAAAAGAATATCTAACCCGTACAATACTCAGTGGCCCAGTTTAATATGGTACTTACGCGTATTATCGCAGCTGTCGCTAACGTTCCCGATAACTCGCCAAGTTGGCATCTCCAAATTCGCATATTTCGTATGCGCTGAATTGACAATCATGTGCTTCGTTTCATATGTCACCAATAGGTTGCGATAATACGTAAGTACCTTTAATATTTACAATCAAATCTTGCGTCGCTTAGTGTTTTGAGAGACAAATTTTTATTTTCATTACAGAGTGAACAATCAAATTCTTTAGTTTTGTACAATATAGTGCTACGAATTTTGTATATTTTATGCTTAAATTATTGTAAATAATTTATATCTGGATGTGTAATACGTTAATATTTCTCTCAGTTGTATTTATTTTATGCTAAAATTGTAATATTCGGAAAAAACACCGTTCCTTACATTATAATGGCTATTCAATGGAAACTTGGCTAAATCTTAGCGATAGAGCCAAATTGGCATCATTTTGAGCGACCATGTTGGTGATGATGGTATTGATACCAGAGAGCTCAAGAGAACCGTGATAGTCCCTTGATTGTGGTTCGAAATCTTGAGGCTCGTCGCCAATAATCCTCGTGTTGCTTTATAGGACGATGCTAATAAATACAAGTACTCACTCGCTGACTACCCTCCGAACAAAAACTAAGAGGATAACATATTAATCTACATCACACAAACTTTTATTTAGAAGGGTGGTTGCCCCTTTCCTCTTAATCCCCACTACTCAATTTTAATGTAGTAAAATGCATCTAAAAGAGCAGATAAATAAATAATATAATACAAATAAAAAAAACCTTCTTAAATAATAAAAGAAAGTAAAACGATTCGTTTGAGTTTGACGATTCATTTTTCTTCAGATGCATGAAAATACTTCTAAATAATTCTTAAAGATCTTGAAATCCATTCATAAATCCCTAAAGTCGACCTAAAAATATTTTAAGAAATCAGAGGGGAGAAAATGTATTTTTTGCTCTTTCGGACGCATTGTAATGTTGCTTTCAAATGCATACACCTGTAAATGTTTGAGGGGAAAGTAGGATTTCTAGAGTTAACATACACTCAGGAATCCAAAATAGCTGGTAAACAAAAACCTTAGACAGAATTGCATAAAATTTTCTTAATCATTTTAAAAAGGACAAAAATAGTTAAGAAATAATAAAAAGAAAAGAAAAAGGAATTTCTCAAATACACATATACAGGTAAAAGCACATTCTGTATATTTAATGTATCAACAAATTGTTTTATTGTAATGTTCCATTGCAGAGTTTCTCTCTTAATCTAACAAAATAATATATCATTCGAATCTAACATTATTGTTTGAATATAGCATCACAATAAGTTATCTGTTTCGAAAGATAAACAGTATTGTTTCAACGAAATGCTTTACAATTGAATCTAAAAGCATTACAAATCATTCAATTCCTATTCCATGGTTATTATACAATAGTCGCATATAAAAAACATATTCCATCTCTAAGATACAATAGCAAACTTTTAAAGAATCATGTTCAATGTTGCAGAAAAATAGATACACAACAGCCTTATAATTATATAACCATTGTTGAAGTGATCAATGATTTTATAACTTTTTCTCCTCTCATTGTCATAATATATATCTATATATTTTTATCTTTTATTCTGCTCTAGTCATAATATTTTTCTTGATGCATTCACTTATAATTTGATTTTTTTATTTCCAATGACAGAGGGAGTTGACAATAAAATAACAATCACAAAAGAACAAGAAACAAATATAAAACTGTCTCCACAATCGACATCTTGCTTCACGATATCAGTCAGTAATAGTTGTTCTACGGAGATCACTACAACGGAGAACTTGGTAGGCATCCATAACAAATTGGCCTGGGCAGATGGGACAGCTTGAAGCTGTGTAAGTAGACGGCAAGACAGTCATGTTCTGTGAAAAGTCGGTATAGAGCCACGACCACGTGACGTGGCCAGTTGAGGGTGCTATCTGGGTAGAGATCCTTTCACTTTTTATTAGATATTCTTTCAAAACAAGTCGCGGTCTTTTCTTTTCAGTAACATCTTTTTCATAATAAATCAAAAATGGGTGAAAAACCAATGAAAACTAACATTTATTAACATTTTTTTTACGTGTATGTAGTGTGTTGTCACCTATAAAGATTGTTTAGCGAGACTTGCGCCGGCAAAACTGAAAAGTACTCATAATTCCATGTTAAAATCCCAATTACAAGTATACCCATTAATTTCTAATGTAAATTTTAACCAAAATTATTTTATGGAGTTTTTAAAAGAATGGTAACTATATATATATATATATATATACTAGCCGTTACCTCGCTTCACTGGGTATTTAACGATGTTGTATAAATATATACTGTTTACATATATATGAATTACTGATATCTAGCATTAAGAATTCGATTGTATTGAAAATAAATTTATAGCAGTAACTCAGGCCTCTTGATATAAAAAGGACATAAATTAAAATATCTAATTTCTATTTATATCTTAAATAGAAGGAGAAAGATTTTTTGCGGTCACACTTAACCTAATAATTAAGTGGATTTCCACCAAAGCAACTTTCAGTGGATCTCTACTCCATAAAATAAACATGCGTGCTAAATTTCAAGTCTAAATCTAACAGAGCAAAAAAGGAATTTTTATCATCAATACCTCTTGTTAGACATTTAAAAAGTAAAACCATTCGAAATATTTTTCGGATCCAAATTTTTATGATCTCCTTGTGTTGTTTTTCCAATCCCGTTCCATGATCTCAATGAAAGTAAACACACCGATTCGAACCCGATCTTTTTGCAAGTTTCGTGATTTGTGGTTGGCAGCAACTGCAATGCAAATCGAGCGACTATTTAAACTCGGCTCATTTTAGTTTTTCAGGAGGGAAGGAGAAAAAGAAATATAAGAAGTGTGTGAGTGTTTTAACTCTTAGAGGGAGAGAGCGGCTGGTTGGCAATGCAACTGTATGTTGCATCACCATTTTCAGATTATAAATTCATTTTACAATATTAGACTGTAAGAAGATGGTTCGAATCGGATGTCTGGTAATGCTGATTTTTGAACTTATTGTTTTTTTATCGCTCCAGTAACGAGCACATTGACTTTATCATTGATTATTAAAAGCCAATTTTAAGAAACTGCTTTCGTCTTCATGCCTCCTCGACACAAAAATTTCACTGCTTGCTTTGCCAAAATTTGGGTTAGTTTACCAATAAGTGTAACAACCTCGTTGAGAGCATTCTTAGCGGATTCTAATTCAACAAAAGAAGCCAAATTTTATTATTATAGTTTTCGCAGTTCGAAAACGGGAATTTTGTCTATCAATACACCTCAATAACTCTCCCCGCTCCCCCTGGAGTTGATATCCGTAAAATCCATTCTTAGTGGAACTCTATTCAACTAAAGAAACGTGCTCAACAAATTTCAAGTAAATGGGTTGAATTCAAAAACAGGAATTTTTCTATAACACGCTTTAATCCCTCGCAACCCTACTCCTTTGGGGGTCCGTTTTCGCAATACTTTTTGTAAAAGGAGCTCTATTCTATGAATGGAACATACCTTCTAATTTTCAAGCAGGTGGGTCTATTAGTTGAAAAGCGGAAATATTTATTTATTACGTCCCTTAATCCCCCTCAGTGGCCCTTGGAGATTAATTTCCCCCAAAACTATTTTGTAGCGGATCTCTACGCCATAAAAGGAATTCGCTTACCAAATTTTAAGACTGTGCGTCTAATAGTTTAAAAATGGAAATAATTATCTATAACGCCCCTTAAGCCCCCGCAACGCCACTTAGGAAAGGATTTTCACAAAACCCATCTTATAGCGGAGCTTTACTCTATGAAAAGAATCCGCTTACCAAATTTCAACACTGTACGTATAATAGTTTAAAAAAGGAGATAATTACCTATAACGCCCCTTAATTCCCCGCAACGCCACTTGGGGGTCGATTTTGACAAAACCCATTTTGTAGTAGATCTCTACTCTATGAAAGGAATCTGCTTACCAAATTTCAAGACTGTACTTTTGATAGTTTAAAAATGGAAATAATTATGCATAACGCCCCTTGGAGGTCTATTTTCGTAAAAATCATTATGTAGGGAATCTCTACTTTATGAAAGAAATCTATGTATCAAGTTTCAAGACTGTGCATCTAATAGTTTAATAATGAAAATAATTATCTATACGCCCCTTAACCCCCGTAACGCCCCGTGGAGTTCGATCTTTGCAAAATCCGTTCTTAGCTGATGTCTATTCCATTAAGGGAACCTACCTACCAAAATTCAAATCTGTAGGTTTAATAGTTCCGGAGATATCGTGATTAGTCAGTCAGTGAGTGGGCGAGTCGCTTTTTTCTCTTTTATATATATAGATATATTTTAATTGTTATAAAAATTCTTACTCAGTTGCTATATTTTTTTTTATTTATTTTTATTGATGAATTTCTAGCTCTCGGTCAACGACTTTCAAAATTTTCACATAAATATTTTAAAAATTATTTATTTTTAAATAATTTTGTATATTGATTGTATTATTTTGAAGCTTTAAAAATCTTCTAAGAATATTTATTTTTACTTGAACTTTAGCGTAGTTTTTCGATAATTCACACCACCGTTAGTAAATCAGGAAAAAATGTATTAAGAATGAAGTACGAGAATAAAAAAAAAGCGGCCAACATCTCTAAACAATACACGACCATAAGCTTCTTTTTTAACTGATACTAATTGTATGGTTATTTCTTAAATATTAATTTGATTGAATTATCAGATAGATAGCTCTAACTCTGGATGACATGCATTACATGATTTGCATATTACTAAGCATGAATTGATTCCGATAAAAATACTTTACATGGGAAATTTGTACCGTAAATCTACTATTTGGAATTAAAACATATTTTCCTTATTTAAAAAAATACACAAAAATAAAATAACTAGTTTCATAATTTAATATTTAAAAAAACAATATTAAAAAAATCGCACGTTTTTTAATTTTTTTTATAAGAATATCTGTAAAAAAGTTCAAATGAAAATAGACATATGCTTATTCTTATCGATGAAACCATTATTTAGCAATAATAGTACTCTACATATGAGCATCAGGATTATTAATTTAGGTCAGCGTTTCTCAAACTGTGGGGCGTGCCCCCTAGGGGCGCTTGATAACCATACGTGGGGGCGCGAGCATATCAATAAGTCGAAAATAAAAGATTATTTAAGAATTTATTAATTTACGGAAAAGAAAAAAAACAAAATACATTCCGACATATTTACACTGATAACATATACCGTAAAATCCGGCGTATATAACGCATCCTTTCAACACAAAAAAAATAAGATCGAAATGTACAGGTGCGCGTTGACGCCGGGGATAAAAGTGATAGCTTTAACAGTAACAAAGAGGTTAGCATACAAAAGGAACTCAAAGAGTTCTAGTACACTGCTTTTTTTCAAAAGCCTGGGTTAAAACTTCTAATAAATGACTTCAAATCATTGGAACATTCAGTGGCGTAACCCCCTGCAAAGTCAGGTTTGGGGCCCCTATGTTGAATTTTACAAAGGGTAGGCACTTGCGTCAGTCAGGCTTTGGGCCCCTTTAGAACCCTGTCCCCTCCGCGATGCGGGGGTTGCGGTGGTGCACGTTACGCCACTGGGAACATTGCATACGTTTATTTCAGGTTTTTTTCGTCAAAAAGGGGGTGTGCGTTATACAGCGAATATACTTAAAAATTAAAAATTGCAGCCTGAAAGTATAGATACGCGCTATACCCTGGATTTTACTGTACTTATAAATGTATCAGTACTGTACAATGTAATTGATAATTTATCAGTACTATATTAAGAGCCGGTTTAATAATTACTAGTGACTTTCATGGTTTATCATTTACAAAATTAGGTACAAAATTTAATACTTATATTGATAATTTGTGCAGTTTATAATTAAAGTCGTATATGGTTATTTTAGCGTCATAGTACATTATTAATGTACGGAGGGCGATGAAAATTATGACTGAAAGTTGGGTCACAAACACTGAAAAATTTTGAGAAGCACTGATTTAGGTACATCAGGTACTCTCCATTTAGATTGCAATTTATATATATAAAAAAAAAATCGAAATCTATCTGTCCATCAACCTTTTGGGTTTTCTCGATAGTTTATTGGATGCTTTATAAAAACAAGAAAATCAGGCTTCTGTTTGACCTTGGTTTGTCCGAGGGAAGGAGAGAGGTAAGGGAACTGAGGTTATTTCAAGAAATAGTTGCAGATAAAAAAATCAGAAATGCATAAGATTTTGATAAACTTCATAGGTTACGCAAATTTTTAAAGAGGAATTAGACTTTTAGGAAATGAATTTGTAACACACAGAGATAAAAAAAAATTTAGGAAAATAATTTTTATCCTATATGTAAACAAACTTTGAGTATATTGATAAATCATATCTGTGAGAAAAGCTTGTAAAAATTATACAAGTCATATGCACAGATATATAAGTAGATACAATAGAGGTTTTACCGTATAAAAGGGCCGATGCACGTTAAATCTGTCGTGGCTCAATATCTCCCCCGTTGGTTCAACAATGTTGTTTCTTTGTAAAATTTTCAGTTTGTTTTATAGAGGCAGCTATTTTGCATAACAACGGGGCAATAATTTTATTCTTATGTACCATCAGCAACATGATTTAAATCTTGCCACACAAAATAGTTCTACATGTTTAGATTTTATGTAGGAGCTGGTACCTTGTAATATCCTCTAAACTTCTTCTCAACACCGACGTGGGGACTTAGAGTATAGACAGACTTAGCTAGCATCAACCCTTCTATACGGTGAATCCTCAGTTATATCAAGACTCAAACCATGGCTCAATAACGTCTGCCAAGCATCAGTGACCATGACCTCTCGGCTACCGTGGATGTCAATTAATTTCTTAAGGAAAGGGGGAGGGGACTTGAAGTAATTCGGAGAATAATAAATATTGATATCTAAGAACGAGAAAGTGGCCGTGGTAGCCTAGTGGTCAAGGTCACGGACTCGTGACTGGCCTGTCATGAATTCGAGCCAAGTACCACCGTGTAGAGGAGCCAAATGCACATTAAATCTGTCGAGGCTCATACGTACTGCCGATTGTGCTGTGAGGAAGTTAGGAAAGGGGTGTCGTCCTCGTCACTTGACAATGGTTCAAAACTACTAGGTCTATCGCCAATAGTCCTCATGCAGATTTATAGAGCGACGTTAATATAACTCTCTCTTTCTGCCCCCTCCCCTACTTCATAAGGAAAATTATAGCAGAAAAAATAATAGAACACCCACACATATATATTTATGAGGAAAAAACGTCAAATAACTCAGTTCAATAATATATTCATATATATATATATATATGTATGTATATATATGTATATGTATGTATATATATGTATATGTGTGTGTATGTATATGTATGTATATATATGTATATGTATATGTATGTATATGTATGTATATATATGTATATATATGTATATATATATATGTATGTATATATATATATATATATATATATGTATATATATGTATATATATATGTATATATATGTATGTATATATATGTATATATATATATATGTATGTATATATATATATATGTATATATATATGTATATATATGTATATATATATGTATATATATATGTATGTATATATATGTATATATATATATGTATGTATATATATATGTATGTATATATATGTATGTATATATATGTATGTATATATATGTATGTACATATATATATATATATATATATATATATATATATATATATATATATATATATATATATATATATATATATATATATAAGCATTGCTTAACCCTAATTCGATGGCCTAATTCAACGACAGCTTTAGAAATCATAATAGGTCTCCAGTTTAGTCCAATGACTTTTTTGTTGCATCTACATTTGTTGTGTCTGCTGAATTCCAATTTCTTACTTCTTTAGCACTGTAGGTTCTAGTACTTCTTCACTTTTATTTTATTATACTATATATATGAGGAAAAAACGTCGAATAACTCAGTTCAATAATGGAGAATTCACTAAATTCAAAGTTGTTGCAAAACTTTAAAATTGCAAAAATCTCTTCAAGTTATTTTTATTAAAGTGTTTTTAAAAATACATTGAAGAGATTTTTTCAGTATTCAATTATTAAAATACCCAATAGATAAACGTTGGAATTCATTTTCTTCCTTCAACAAACCTGAGTTTTGGGGAAGTAAAGAAAAAGAGGCCTTGCTAGCGAATATTGGAAAAAAAGGGAGGCATCATACAGTGCTGGTCTACTGAACAATATTCGTTCCCTAAATAGGAAAAATTATTCCTTTCCTTATTGATGGTGAAATTGTTTTGGTTGTGTCGAGAGATTGAAAAGTTGGATGACACACACGCAGAATCAAGTTTCTACTCTGTAACTTTCAGATTCATCAAAAACTTCAAAAATCAATGAGCAGAACTTCCCGAAAAGTTAATAAAAACTCGACGAAAATGTATTTAGAAAATATATATGAAATTTAAAAATGTGAGATTGTGGTGTTATTTGCAATTTTTTTTTAAATAAAAACCGAAATAATTTCATAACAAATTTATAAGAAAACATAAAGTTCTGGAAGCTAATACTGAACGAACGAATAGACCGTACGTTATTTCAAGTAACTAAATGTCTGCTTGAATATGAATTATTTTCAGAAAAATCTTTTTAATTGTTTATAACTTGTTTTTAATTATTAAATTCCTACTATTAGCTCACACTCTCTACATATTTATTTATTTTGGTCGAATTTTCAATCGTTAATAAAATACATTTTAAAGCTCTCAATTGAGCTGAAATGTAATGTACATGATTATTTTGGATGACAATACAATAATTTAACTATAATTAATAAAAATTAATTGATTAAAGCTAATTACTTAAAGAATTACAAATACAGCCACGTTGGCATCATTTTTGGCGACTTGTGTCAAAATTTGAAAAGGTTTTTTTCTCACGTGTTAAAGCATTCAGTTGAAAGGAAATTTTATATACACGATTGTTTTGGATGATAATACGATACTTTAATGATAATTAATAAGAATTAATTACCACATGATGTGATTCTGTCATATGTATATACATATTTATATTAATTGTAACTATTTAATGAAAAGTAGCTAAAATAAAAATTTTCTTTGTTGATCTAAGCAGGAATTGACTTAAAATTTTTTTTTTATATTACTTGCTTTGGACAAATAATAACCCATCATATACACGCTCGTGTGTGAATTTGATTTGATTTTGATTTACGTCGCACTGTTAAGCAACACGATGACTATTGGGGACCGATCTTGAAATTCTGAAACGTAGTCAAGTGACGAGGACGATACCTTAGCTGACACTCCCCTCTCCAAATTAACACACTCCGACAACGGGAGTACTTTGAACCCTGACATATTTAACGTGCATCAGTCTCTCTACCAAGGCGGGTCTTCAAAGATACTAAGATTTGAGCCGGGAACTCGACAACACCGGTCACGAGCTTGCGACCAGGGCTGCCTTAGCCACTGCGCGTGCGTCGAAATGACATTCATAATCAAGCGCCTTTTAGAAAATATTAATTATTTTTGAATTAATAAAAATAATGGTTGTATTTTTATTAGTTCAAGGTATAAACTTGAATAATGTTGATTTCTCTTAAGGGGACTTGGCACCCTTTAAGCAAACTTCTTTATTTACGTATTTAAAAATTATACTTTAGCATTTTATACAATGTTTCTATTCAAGAGAATGTTACCAGATGAAAATTTTCATATATTATTCACACAATTTTAAAAATTTTAATTTTTTGAAGAAAATTGGGAAAATTTTAAAATCCTACTCCTTTTGTAAAAATTAATTTTTTGACCTGAAATTTTTTTATAATACTCTTATGGATGATCTAAACAACTTTAGGGATCGATTTTAGAATAACTTCATTCGTTTTCGAGAAAAAAATAAAATGTTGATATACAGGCTAAAAATCAACGAAAAAGCCAACATGTCTTACATTTTATTTTTTTTTAAAAGTATTCAGTTTATAGCAAAACGGATCCCTAATTTTATTACATGTTTTATTTTCAACATGCAAGAAAAAAATGGAAGTGATTGATAAATAATTGTCGAAGGAGTAGCATTTTGAATGCATTAAGGTTTCGAAAAACACAAACTGAGAAAAACAGGTTTAAAGTTTATAATTCGGAAAAAATAATTATTATAAGCTTAATTAAACTTAAAATACCACTTTAAGATATTAGTTATACGTTTTTCTTTAAAATATTTGCATTTTCATATTTTTTCAACCCACACATTTTTATAAATGATCAACTTTCAGAGAGTACTAATTGCCCATGAAAATTCAAGAAAAATGTTAAAAAAATTTTTTTTTTTCTGTCACGTCAGAAATTTTAGCTGTTTTTCTTCTTATAATATTAAAGTATTACATTTGTATGAAAAATATATCAGGAAGAAGAACAGAAATTATAAAATTATTAATATAAAATACCTTAATTTAAAAATTTTACATGCACACATTTCACAAGGAAGAAAAATTACATTATTGCCTCGGAAATATTCTGCTTTTAATACTACACATTCTTTTTTATAGTTATTATTTCTATTTCTAAAATAGATTTTTTTTTATCATAAGGCATTTTTTAGCTTTTTTTCTAAAAAGGGGGTGTGGCTGAATTGCCTAATTTGTTTTCAAATGAAGTTATAGTCAACTTCTAACTTTCCGACATGCACAAGTGATATATCAATCGAAAGATAATAATGCAAAGAATAAAATTAAAGGAGAATAAAAAAAACGATAGGTTTGTGATTTTTAGGGTACCAAGTCCCCTTAAAATATATATATAATCTCTAGCCAATGGCCCACACAAGGGGGGGTCCAGATCTCCCCCCCCATTACCCTTGATTTTTTTTTCGATTGATCATCCTTATGTACGTATAAAGTACGTAAAAATTAAGTATTTGTAATTTATAATTTATTTTTTCGATTAATGCTAATTATTTATTTAGTAATTTAATTTTACTGTTTTGTTCCCAACAACGGAGAAAATCAAAAGAATATGTTTGGCGACGTATTGGAAAAATTGGTGAACTTAAGACCCTTCCCCTTGAAAAATTCTTGTATGCACCACTGTCTCTAGCTAACAATGCGAAGTTCACTGATATTTTCATTTCTTCACTTGTATGAATTTTACTCTTTTTTACAAGCTTTTATTTAACTTTCAATGTAATTTGTTCGGGTAGAATTTTGCAACTCAATTTTGAAGGTAATGTCTTCAACCGATTGTGCTGAAATTTTGTATACAAGTTAAGTTTGGATGACAATGCATGTTTTGACCATTTGTAATCCGATATTGCAATTACTTAAAATGATATTAATTACTTATTTTATTATTTTTAGCGCATTTAAATAAAGGTTTGTTTTTAAAATGTTTTTTTTTACTTTTAACTTATTATTTCTTCCTCTGAAAACATGTAAAGAGTGTTTTTTTTCCAGGTATCGAAGTTTAAGTTGGCATTACTTTCCAAGATGGTGACAGATTTAACAGCTGTCAAGTGATTTATTCTCAGTTTGGTTTGGCAATTCATCATGAATAGACTCACGCCTGAACAACGCTTTCAAAGTGTGCAATTTTATTTCGAAAATAATGGTCGATTTTCATAAGCGAATTTTGTTTAGCGATGAAGCGCACTTCTGGTTGAATGGCTACGTCAACAAACAAAACTGCCGCATTTGGAGTGAAGCTAATCCCCAACTGTATGTCGAAACACCGTTACATCGAGAAAAACTGACTGTTTGGTGCGCTTTATGGGCTGGTGGAATCCTTCTTCAAAAACGATGAAGGCCACAACGTTACAGTCAATGGTGATCGGTATAGAGCCATGATTACTAACTTTTTCATTCCTGAATTGAACAATCATGATGTCCAGGAGCTGTGGTTCCAACAAGACGGCGCAACATGTCACACAGCTCGTGCCACAATCGATTTATTGAAAGACACGTTGGGTGACCGCCTAATTTCACGTTTTGGACCTGTGAATCGGCCTCCAAGATCTTGTGATTTAACACCGCTAGACTATTTTCTGTGGGGCTATGTAAAGTCATTGGTCTATGCGGATAAGCCACAAACGCTTGACCATTTGGAAGACAACATTCGCCGTGTTATTGCCGATATACGGCCACAAATGTTGGAAAAAGTCATCGAATATTGGACGTCCAGATTGGACTACATCCGAGCCAGCCGTGGCAGTTCTATGCCAGAAATCTTATTTAAAATGTAATGCCACAAGATTATCTTTCGAATAAAACAAAATTCATGTCAATCGAATAATACATCGTTGTTTTATTGCAATTTAAAGTTCTATACCTCTAAAAAAACATCCTTTACATTTGCTTGTATATTTTGCAAGAGGGATAATTTTTCATGATATATTAATTTTAATGGATCGTATCCTGAATTTATCTTGCTCAACTGTGCCCGTAATAGTTGTTCTCAACGATAATACGTTGTAGTTTATGTAGTGAAAACGCATTGGATTTCTAAGCACTCTTTCATAATTTCTCTTCGAATTTTGCATAAGAGATCCCTTCTATTTGAAAGATTTAGCATAGTTTTCGATCTGCATACGTAAGTTTCATTATACATAATCAGTTTAGTTTTGTTCGCCATAATGGGCTAAGCTCATGACGGTCACATGATTAAGGGAAACACGCGTTCTCCATTGAATTCAAAACTGACAGCTTGTACATGTTGTTTGTAAAATTTAGATAAAATTTCAAATTTCGTAATTGAGAATAGATATTGAAGTATTTTAAAAAAAGAATTTCATCAAAAAAGGTTTTAAAATTCAAAAAAAAAATCTTATTTTATACAGTATTTTTAAATCAAGTATATTTTGCTTATTTATAAGTATAGTAATTGCTGACAAATATGTACTTTTTAATAGAAAGTTTCTGCAAAGAGAAAAAGTTGGCAACATCGAAACACATGGACCGATTGGCAAGAAATACATGATTGCATTTATTATGGGACTATGACGTCATATAAATTTATAAATTGATTGGCTAGAAATACGACTTTGTCATTAACATGCGATTATGACGTCATATAGATTTAGTCTATTAACAGTCTCCACAGATATAAACGTACATACTCTCCACGGACTTATATTACACAGAAATAAACAAATTATTGGGTTCATAATAAAATATTCAGTTTTCACATATTCTATATTCTTTCGTAATCTGATTGTGTTAAATACCCGATGGGATGTTGCAACACATGAAAACATCAGGTTGCCCCCAGTGGCGTAACGTACACATCCGCATTGCAGGAGGACCCAGGATTCTAGGGGGCACAATGCCTGACTAATGTCAAGTACGTAATTAACCAATTTATAAAATATTAAAGGCAAAATCTGACTTTACAGGGACCCTAATGTTCTCCATTACACCACTGGTTGCCCCACTGACATGATCTACATTCAAAAATACTAATTTAAATTAGAATTATGAAACTGCTCCTAGCATAACGGGTGGCCGCGGTAGCCGAATGATATAGGTATCAGATCGTGGCTTGCCTTGTCACGAGTTCGAGCCCAGTACCACTAAAGACCCGCCGTGTAGGGCAGCGATGAACGTTAAAGCTGTCGAAAGCTGAAACGTCCTCCCGTTGGTGTGGTGTGGTAGTTAGGAGAGGGGGTGCCAGCTCAGGTGTCGTCCACGTCACTTGACCATGGTTCAAAATTATTCGGTCCGTCGCCAAAAGCCCTCGTGTAGCTGAACAGTGCGACGATAATATTCAATCAACCAAGCGTAACGGCTGAAATCACTGCTCTAAAGATGGCGCCTTTCTGTCTTGTGGTCAAAGCCAGGAACTCCTGGCCGTCGTGTCATGAGTTCCAGCCTAGTGTCGATGAAAACCCGCCGTGTAGAGGAAGCTGATGCATATTACATTTGTCGATGCCCAAGCATTCTTAAGTTAGAATGATAGCTTGGAGAAGGAAGATCCAGCTCAGGTGTCGTCATCGTTACTTCACCATGGTTCAAAATTACGAAATCTATCGCCAATAGCTCTAGTGTCACCTTACAGTGCGACGTCAATTTCTACTAACTCACAATTCTAAAGAGGAAGAGATTCTATTATTCTATAAACCAGTGGTCCCCAACCACAGGACCGAGGATCAGTTCGTGGATAAAATTTTAGCGGGCAGCTTAAGGTATCCGACTACGTTCGGAACCGTGATTTTAAAAAAGCGCATAAATGGATAATTTTCATGATATATAGTGTCAATAAGATAGAATACATGCATAAAGTTGTTTTAAGGACATTTTGACAAAAAAAAATAATTTAAATATAATATTTTGGCAAAAAATTAACTTAGAATAATCTTTTTTCCAAATGTTCTCCTTTTGTGAAAAATGGTTCTATTATAATAATATTTTACCTGTATATAGCTCAGACATCTCTACAGAGGCTCAACTAGAAGTTTTGAAAAATTCAAATTATTTTAAGAGTTACCACCGATTGAAATAATTATTCACGTTTTTTTCTTAAAATTGCTCTCCTTTGTTGTCGTAAAATATGAATACACCCACTTCTAAGTTATGAATTTCAAAAATTCTATTTGAGCCTCTGTAGAGAGGTTTGAGCTATATACAGGCAAAATATTAATCTAATAGAAGCATTTTTCACAAAAGGAGAACATTTGGAAAAAAGATTATTCTCAAAATATTATATTTAAATAATTTTTTTTGTCAAAATGTCTTTAAAACAATTTTATGCATATATTCTAATCTAAGTGACATTAAATATTTTGAAAATTATTCATTTATGCGCTTTTGAAAATCACGGTTCCGAACGTAGTCGGATACCTTAATAAAGATTAAATTATTTCCATTTATTTTTAGTGTGGTGTATTTTTCTCGGGTTTGTACGACTTTTCATGGAAATCACTTTATATTTCATGTTAAATCAATTAATGTTCATTTTTTGGTGTAACTGTTTTTTATTCTGCAGGCATATTTAAATGCAATTAAATTGGAATTATTAAATCATAACAATATAAAATATAAACAATCAATCAGCGTCCCACCCTCAGTGAGCTGTGGTAAAATTATCAAACGTTGACCGGTCCACGGCTATAAAAAGTTTGGGAACCACTGCTGTAAACGAACCAAAACATGATACTCAAAATAAGAATTTTTTTTTTCATAATGTAGAACTTTTCGAATTGTTATTAGTCTACCAAAGAAATGGTGGATAATCACATTTGTTCGAAATGGATTGCGTTCTTAACAATTTTCTTTTATTTATTAGTCTTAAACCGAGACTAAGGACTAGGTTAAACAATCATCGTCAATAGAAAACTCAATATAATGACTGCTGAAAATTCTAGAAGTCATTGTGAGAAGTTACTGAGATTTATTGAGCAAATGAAGACCCTCTGAACTGCTCTCATATTTGCTACTCTATCCCCAAGTAGGAGAAACAACTTTTTCGATTCGACTTTTTGAGTTAAGAAAAGGGTCCTATCTCTTTTTTTTCAGACGTGAATGATTTCATAGAACAAAGTCTGAACATGTATCTTACCTTTTCAACCACATAAGACGAAAAGATCACTGGCGAGTTGTACAAATGTAAGGCATTCGATTAGGTTGAGAGACCAATTTTTCAAAAGCTGATTTTCAGAAGAAATTTATTATTTGAAAGAACATAAATAGGCTTAAAGAGTCATAATTATAAATAAAAATAACCCACCACCGTTTGGTTTTGAAAAAAAAATTATTTTTGTTACGAAATATTTGCAAAATTTAGAAAGTTAAGAGAAACGCGATAAATAAAAATGCGTTGGACGAAATGAAATTTTAATTTCTTTGACATACTTCTTGATCCATCTGAAATGTCACAATTGCAGGGTAAAAAATATTTTAAGAAATAAATATTTTCTAAGCTTTTTTAAAATTTTATTTTGATGATTTTTCGTCAAAATTACAATGTTCTAAGCTAAAAATAGCTATAAAATGGGATTAAATGTAACTATCTTAAAGCCTGCATTTTTCTGTACCTATAGGACTCATAACATATATGTTATAAATTTCATTGAATTTAATTGGATTGCTTTGGAGATATCTTCAAAAAACACATTAAAAATTTTTCATATAAGTTAGATAAAGTAAATGCTATAAAAACAACTTTAAAAGCACTCTAGTGTTATATATTATTCCTCTTTTTCCTCAATATTTTTTATATATATTTTTTTCTAATGGCCCTAACATCAAACAACAAAAAAACACTCTTTCAACCTAGTCGGACACTCATTTGCATTCTTGACGAACTTATATACTAGATCAGAGATTCTCAACCCCGTGCCCACGGGCGCCAATGTGCCCGCGAAGCTATTCTTATGCGCCAGCGACTATCCTCAAAAACTTTATCAATATCAACCGTGATCAACCCTCAGCCCGCCACGATTTTCAGAATCTTTTGGAACAATTCGAAAATAGATTTCCGCAATTTTCGATTATTGAGCCAGTGGCTTCATTTTTTATGAACCCATTCAATCCTCAAATTAATATTTCTGAAGTTGGGTTCCATGGGAAAAATTATTTAGGAAGAAGCATCTTCAATTGAGGATGAGATTTTAAATATTCAGACCGAGAGAGAGAGATATATTGTATAAAAATCGCGCGGACTTAATGAAAATATTTGCAATCAAACCAAAGATAAAAAAAAAGTATCCCCTCTTTAAAAAAAGGAGCTTACAAATTAAAATCCTGTGTCGGTTCCAAATATTTATGTGCGTCGTTGTTTTCTCTCTCTCTCTCGGCAATGAACACAATTAAATCAACAACCTGATTTCGACTTAACGATAGCAATCTCGAAGATGCTATAAGATTGGGAATGTCATCTCACATGCCAGATTGTAAAAAATTAGTGGATAACTAGAGGACCCCACAGACGTTATCCTGTAGACACATCTTAAATTCAAAAATTCCAAATTTTTATGAATAAGCTTTAACAATCTGGACCGTTTTGAGTAAAATTTGTATTAAAAAGTTATTACAATGTATAACGTCATTACATGTACGGTTATCAGAATTCAATCAGTCGATAGCGTGTGAGTATGTGTATACTGTGAGCGAAGTTAAATGTAAAGGCTGTGTGAATAAAAACTTAAACTTGTTTTAATTAAAGGAGAAAAAGTTGAGACTTAAACTATTTTATAACAGGTATATTTATTAAATTGTACATAAAATGTATACTTTTTTATGCACACTTCAAAACTCTTCAAACACTAATTTAATCTGAATGTAATAATTTAATTAACACGCGATTTATTTCTACAAAATAATAACACGAAGTGACGAAATATTTTCCTGAAATGATCACAGCACCAACTGTCGGGACCAACTTGAATTATAATAAAAGATTTTTGAATATTCGATACTGCGATCTTAGCGTAGTCTGCCGGATCCAATGTAAAACATTCCAGGATCAACAATTTGTAAATAAAAAATTAATTAAATAAATATTTCTAAGCCGATTTATAAATCTAAACCATTCTCGAGTCCACTGGAACAGACAAAAACTTTCATCAAAATCGGTCCAGTCGTTTAGGAGGAGTTCAGTTACATACACACGCACGGAAGAATTACATATATAAAGTTTATTTGAAAAGATATTTATTAAAAACGCTAAAAAAGGTGAATCGTCTGCAGTTTCGTAAGAATAAATACCGGGTTTGGCCAGTTTGGCTGAAAAAACAATTTTCGACGCCAACTTACGTCTTTTTCAATTCCTACTATTAGCTCACGATCTCTATACATATTTTATTTGCTTGTTTGTTTATTTATTTATTTATCTTGGTGAAATTTTCAATTGTTAATAAAATACATTTTAAAGCGCTCAATTGAGCTGAAATGTAAGGTACATGATTATTTTGGATGACAATACAATAATTTAATTATAGTTAATAAAAATTAATTGATTATATCTAATTATTTAAAAAATTACAAGTTGGCGACTTATGTCAAAATTTGAAAAGGTTTTTTTCTCACGTGTTAAATAAAGCATTCAGTTGAAAGGAAATTTTATATACACGATTGTTTTTGATGACAATACGATACTTTAATGATAATTAATAAAAATTAATTACCATTTAATGTTGTAATTCTGTCATATGTATATACATATTTATATTGATTGCAACTATTTAATAAAAAGTAGCTAAAATAAATTTTTTCTTGGTTGATCTAAGTCTGAATTGATTTAAATTTTTTTTATATTACTTGTTTATAACAATAGCGTTGTTACAACAATGCAGGTGAATGTTGAGTTGTATTTTTTGAATGTTTTTAATTAATATCTTTTTAACTAATTGTGCGATATTGGACCGAATTATGAATCTAAACCATTCTCGAATTTACTTGAAGCCACACAAAAAATTTCATCGAAATCGGTCCAGCCGTTTAGGAGGAGTTTAGTGACAAACACGCGCACAGAAGATTTTTATATATAAAGATATGCGATGTCAAAAATTGCATTAAATGTAACTATTTTGAATTTTTGGTCACCTTTTTAGTGCAGGATATTGTTTATGATGCTTGTAATTGCAATAAAATAAAGAAATATTAAGAATTTTTATATTTTATTTTAACTGCACCCGCCAGCAATTTCATGTTTGTCAGATGTGCCCAGACAGAGAATAAGATTAAGAACCCCTGTACTAGATTTTAGAAATAAACTAAAAAAATATTTCTGGATTGATCTTTTAATATTAGATAACAAGATTTTTCTGTTCAAAACTGATATATTGAGCATTACATTCGTATCTCCTGAAGTGTGTGAGGAATTAGAGGATCTCTCATTCCCGCCTAGAGATGTGGCAGGAGGGGAAGGAAGACTAGTCATATCCAAAAACATTCTATTTATTGACCACAGAATTAGCAACACTAATTCAAGTAATTCTAAATAAGAGATACGCCAGCCTAAGCAATAAGTGGATAAATTACGAGATACGCAAAGTATGAGAAGACTTTAAATATCGACCCGCTTATTTCACAGGATCGAATCTATTTTCTTAATTATATGAACACTAATTGAACTCTAGTGACCAACCGTCACCTATCAAATATCCGAAATAAACTATAAAATTGAATAATACCTGATCAGTAGCAATCTATCCTCTCTATCTCCTCATTTTCTCTCTATTTAGATTTGAAACCTAGATTATATATGGCAGCCTTAATTTGAATAATCAGAGTTTCTTCTTCAAAGGTTTGGCTGTGAATAAAATTGAATTGAAAGACCAAAGATTTCCCAAGAAGACTTTATTAATGGAAGGACGCGGATAGAGCCGTCACAAGTGATTTTGAAAAATTTTATTATTTTATTACAATAAAATTCAAAGAGCTTCAAAGTTAATGGGTGAGTAGATATAGCAACACGTTTTTAGGAAAGATTTACAATACACATAAGGTATCATACATTTGTACATTTTTATTATGAGAAAATTCAAATTATAAGAATGCGTTTTTAAATAAGTGAAAAAAAAACCCAGCTTATATTTTTTTAAAAAAATTCACAGTTTATTTCTTAAAGGTCATAAGGTACTTTTTTGTTTCGCCGGCGCAAGCGATAAAATCGCCTAAAATGATACAACCGACACCAAGCGGAATATTCCTGGTAAACTTTTACCAACACATTTTCAAAACAAGGCGCGGTCCATTAACATTATTTTATGTGTATATTGTGTGCTGTTGCCAATAAAGTACTGGTTATAATTTTAATAAGTTGTACCATGAAGAAGAGAGGTTTACCGCAGCACTTCTCAAACTGTGGGGCGCTCCCCTTTAGGTAGGCGTGATAACTTTACAAGGGGAGTGCGAGTATATGGAAAAGTCGAAACTAAAACTATAAAAGAATTATTAATTTACGGAAAGGAAGCAAAACAAAATACATTCTGACATAACAAAAAATAAAATACACTTTTGCACTGATATAGTACACTTATAAATACATCAGTACTGCATAATATATTTCATAATTATTTTAACAGTACTAAGTTAAGAGCAAGTTTAATTATTACCAGTGACCCTATGGGCATATCATAAAATTATATACAAAATTTATACTTATCTCGATAATTTGTACGGTTTACAGTCGTATTACAACTTTACATCAAAGTATATTATTATTGAATTCAATACATTGTTACTGTATGGAGGAAGGAGTGGGTGATGAAAACTATGATTGAAAACTGGGTCGCAAGAATAGGAAGTTTGAGAAGTATTGATTTACTGAGTTATTTCGAGGTATTTTCAGTTAGTTTAAACGGTAAACGTATTAGTTACAGAAACTATCAATCATGAACTCAGGACTTATTCTGGATGCATTAAATTTCAAAATGTTTTCTCTAGGTGTATTGAAGTATAATAACGAGCAGAGCACCATTGAGTAATGTAGCAAACGGCCTTATGATTGATAAATGTTTGGTGACTGAGATTGATGAGTTTCTCAAGATTGATAAATTTCTTATTAATGGTAAAGAAGACGTTTAGTTTTGACTTATGAAATGGTCTTGTAAAGCTTTACAAAATATTTTTTAACAAAATGGCAGCGTTTGTCTTAGTTACCAGGGGGAAGGGCTTCTGTTTAAGTCAATGAATAAAAAGGTTTCATCTGTTCACTTTTCAAAACTAGTGAAAATAGTAAGACTTTACATTAAACAAGTTTTAAAAATTATATTCACTATTGGTGAAATCAGTCATAAGCAGAAATGCACATATTTTTTTAAAAAATTAGATTTCAGTTAAATAATATGAAAGCAATTTTAACAAGTAATATAAAAAAAAATTTTTAAGTCAATTCCTACTTAGATCAACAAAGAAAATTTTTATTTTAGCTACTTTTTATTAAATAGCTACAATTAATATAAGCATGTATATACATAAGACAGAATCACAACATTAAGTGGTAATTAATTTTTATTAATTATCATTAAAGTATCGTATTGCCATCCAAAACAATTGTGTACATGAAATTTCAGTTCAAATGAATGCTTTAAAACATCAGAAAAAAAAACCTTTTCAAGTTTTGACACAAGTCGCCAAAAATGATGCCAACGTGGCTGTATTTGTAATTCTTTAAATAATTAGTTTTAATCAATTAATTTTTATTAATTATAATTAAATTACAGTACTGTTATCTAAAATAATCCTGTATATAAAATTTCTGCTCCATTGAGCGCTTTAAAATGTATTTTATTAACGATCGAAAATTCCACCAAGATAAATAAATAAATATATAGAGAGAGTATGAGCTAATAGTAGAAATTGAAAAATGCCAGCAAACTGGCACTTTTATTTAGAGTCTAAATAAAAGTTGGCAGTCTTTTGATATACAGAGTAAAGAGCGTCTTCTAATAAAAAAAAGAAGAAAAAGTATTTAAAATATTTTATATTGAAAAATGATAAGTTTAAATTTTTTACCCCGTAGTATAATTACTCAAAGAATTTTACTTTCCCTTTAATTTTGCATTCTGTGGAAAAAAGAAATTTAATGAAACAAATTACTTCAATTTTAATATTCAATCTATCATCAATCGTTCTTTCTCAAATGTCAGTGATATCCAAATGAAATCTCAATTACTCCGTTCTAAAAACTCATTACCACTCCTTACTAATAATTCCTTTACTTACCACTCCTAACTCTTCTTCCCCCTCCAATCGCCTTCTTAGAAAAGCTTGTTACTGAGACAGAAGACACATTGATTGGTAAGTGAAGGAATAAAATTTGAACTCGGTCAACTTGTCCATCATCAGATTTCCTCGTTATGACGTGACGTTGACGACTTCATTTGATGAAAACCCACCTTTACTCAATGTTTCTCAGAATTTTACATACAATAGCCGAGCTTCCCGAGAAATTTAGTTTTGCTGGGCAGTTATTAAAACCGAAGAACTCTTTTTTTTAAGTGTAAGAATAGAGGATTTATTTCACGAAGCTGATTTCAATTAGCACGTTTTGAATTACCAGTTACAAGGTAGAATATAAAAAAGTATATGTTCACACTCTTCAAGGACAGATTTGGCGCCATTGGTTTAAGGTATCCGACTACGTTCGGAACCGTGAATTTAAAAAAGCGCATAAATGGATAATTTTCATGATATTTAGTGTCACTTAGATTAGAATACATGTATAAAATTGTTTTAATTACATTATGACAAAAATATTTATTTAAATACAATACTTAGGCAAAAAATTAAATTAGAATAATTTTTTTTCTAAAGGTTCCTCTTTTATAGAAAAATGCTTCTATAATAAATTTAATTACTGAATTAATATTTGAAAAAACTGTATCAACATCAAGTGTCATCCACTACAAGTTTTAAAAAATATATTTGAAGCCAAGAAAAAATTCGTTAGAAAAACTTACTGGCACCATCTGTTAGTGCTAGTTCTAATTTCCTCAGAAAAAATGCAAAATAAATTTAAAATTAAACAAGTAATATAAAAAAAAATTAAGTCAA
Organism: Trichonephila clavipes; assembly: GCA_019973935.1. NCBI lineage: Eukaryota > Metazoa > Arthropoda > Arachnida > Araneae > Nephilidae > Trichonephila > Trichonephila clavipes. Next base: position 2,028,721 of record BMAU01019665.1, read on the forward strand.
TTCCTACTTTGACTGGATGAATAGAAAGTATTTTATTTAACGATTGAAAATTTGAATTAGATATATATTTATAAATAAATATATATATAGGGAGAGAGTGAACTAATAGCAGAAATTGAAAAAAGTGCATGAAATGTCTGCATTGTTGTAACAATGCACACCCGGTTTGGTTAGTATGGCTGAAAAACAAGTTTTCGACTCCAACTTTTGTCTTTGTTTTAACAGTTACATAGTTACAACAATGGAGACGAATCTAAGTTGGCATCAAAAACCAGTAATTAATTAAATTAAATTTAATTAATGAATTAATACTTGAAAAATCGTATTAACATCAAGTGTCATCCACTACGTTTGAACTTAAGTGATTGACTAGAAAGTATATTTATTAATGATTGAAAATTTGAACCACCAGATATATATACATAAGATATAAGATGTTTTAGGATTTATTAGTCTTCTTTTAAATTTATTTACTGCTATATATATATACTATATATATATATAAATATACATATATCCTACTACCATGACTAGTTATACTTAGGTTTTAGCACTGTAGGTTCTAGTATTTCTTCACTGTTATTTTATTATACTATATATATATATATATATATATATATATATATATATATATATATATATATATATATTATATATAGGGAGAGAGTGAACTAATAGAAGGAATTGAATTATTGTTTATTCTCATTTTATATGAGAATTTAAATTCGTTGTCTTTCACACTACATTCGATGTACTACTAAATTACTACATAGATGTAATTTGTTCATTACATTTAATTCTCTTGAAATTTTGTTTCAAAAACGCAACTTTTATACAGAGTGTTTTTTTTTCCAGGTATAGAAGTTTAAGTTGGCATTACTTTCCAAGATGGCGACCGATTTAACAGCTGTCCAGTGTTTTATTCTCAGTTTGGTTTGGCAATTCATCATGAATAGACTCACGCCTGAACAACGCTTTCAAATTGTGCAATTTTATTTCGAAAATAATGGTCGATTTTCATAAGCGAATTTTGTTTAGCGATGAAGCGCACTTCTGGTTGAATGGCTACGTCAACAAACAAAACTGCCGCATTTGGAGTGAAGCTAATCCACAAGTGTATGTCGAAACACCGTTACATCCAGAAAAACTGACTGATTGGTACGCTTTATGGGCTGGTGGAATCCTTCTTCAAAAACGATGAAGGCCACAACGTTACAGTCAATGGTGATCGGTATAGAGCCATGATTACTAACTTTTTCATTCCTGAATTGAACAATCGTGATGTCCAGGAGCTGTGGTTCCAACAAGACGGCGCACCATATCACACAGCTCGTGCCACAATCGATTTATTGAAAGACACGTTTGGTAACCGCCTAATTTCACGTTTTGGACCTGTGAATTGGCCTCCAAGATCTTGTGATTTAACACCGCTAGACTATTTTCTGTGGGGCTATGTAAAGTCATTGGTCTATGCGGATAAGCCACAGACGCTTGACCATTTGGAAGACAACATTCGCCGTGTTATTGCCGATATACGGCCACAAATGTTGGAAAAAGTCATCGAAAATTGGACGTCCAGATTGGACTATATCCGAGCCAGCCGTGGCAGTCCTATGCCAGAAATCATATTTAAAATGTAATGCTACAAGATTATCTTTCGAATAAAACAAAATTCATTTCAATCGAATAATACATCGTTGTTTTATTGCAATTTAAAGTTCTATACCTCTCAAAAAAACACCCTTTATATTAAAGGTATTTTTTAAAAAAATTTTCACTTTTTAATTTTTTTGGTGTATTGAAATAAAATCAAAACTTGCTGAATCAAGGCCGAAAAGTGTAGACTTATTTACCTTATAAATTACCTGTATTATTCTCAGAATTTGAAGTATTAACTAATTATAAACTTCATAATGAATAGCATGATAAAATCTCATTGAATTAATCGCATTGCTTTTTGTACATTTTTTTAATCATGATTAATTATTTTTTAAAGGAATTTTTTTTTTTTTGCTTCGATTTGGAAATAAAAATTCGAAGCAATATTTTAAATCAAAGTGATTCTTCTCATATTGAATTATTTCGAGCAAACTGAAACAAAATATTTTATTGAAATTCTTTATGCTGTATCCTCAAAATTTATCCTTTATTCAGCAGCAGTATCTTATGAATCCGGTTTTTAAAATTTACTCAAAGATTTAAAATTCTCTCTGCTGTTTCAAATATCTCCTTTAACCAACCATTTTTTTTATTTAGAGAAATATTAGTGAAATTAAATGGAAAACTTTTCTAAGAATGAAAATATGCAAAAAGATGCAAATTTTGTCTAACATGAAAGTATTTTTGGTACTTACGTACTATCACAATAATGCTAACGTTCAAGATAGCTCACCAAGTTGACAACCCCGCTTCCGCATGTGTCATACGCGCTGAATTGGCAACCATGTGCTTCGTTTCGTGTCGCCAATATGGTTGCAATAATATGCAAGTACCGTATTTTTTATTTATTTCTAGGCTGCTCACAGATTTAATTTACTTCTCTTATTGAAGAATTATTTCATTCATCACAGGAAATAAATCTTTGAGGAATTCTGAGCTGAAGAGTGGCCTATTTCTCCTCTATGATCCTCAATAAGACTATTCCTCGCTTCTTTGGAATTATCAAATATGAAATAGCTAAGAAGTATATATGTATGCCTTTTGCAGGGGATTTATTAGCGGTATAGTATACTTTTTTTTTTTCAAATATAGTTTATGATTGCGGAAAGTATCGAGCTATGTGGATAAATAAGATAGTATAATTTAAAAATTAGTGATTAGCACATTTTGGATTGTAACAACTGATTATCAGAAATCCTAAAGTGTTTCTTTCTTTTTCCTTCAATATTTTTCTAAATAAAATATTGAAATTCTTGAAATATCAGTAAATCAGAAAATGAATGAAGAAGCAATAAATATCTTTCATCAATTATAATTTACTTGTCCTTAAATAATAATAATATATAATTTAAGATGAAATGAAACATTTCTTTGTAAAAAAAAGTATGGAATTATTTTAGTAAGATCATATTCAATTTCACAAATCATTTAAATAAACATATTAAAATAAATTGTTATAACTAATTTTATTGTTCATATATGCTTACATACTCGGACATTCTTATATTCCTTTTAGGGAATTTGAAACAAATTTATTAGTATTATATATCTAAAAGTCAAAAATTTCATTTATAATTACACAAAAAATTTTGCTTCTTAAAAATAAAAAAAACTTATTTAATTAAGAATATTTTTTAAAAAAGTCTACAGTAATTAAAAATTTAAATTGGACTTTTACATTTTACTGATAAAAATTTACTTCATAAGCGTTTTCTTAAATAAAAAAAAATATTAAATTTTCCCTGATTGGTACAAAAGTAAATACTATACTGTTTTTCATGTAAAGTTATTTGAAAGCAATAGATGGCAGCACAACACTTCACCTAATTTTATTTTTAATTCGGAAAAAAAATCTTTCAGGTTGCTATCTTATTTTCACTTGGTTTTCGGTTTTTCAATGGTTTAAAAACGCCCTATAACGTTATTGCATTTTTTAATGTAATTGATAAAAGAAATATTGTTGACTGTAATTCTGCTCAAATCTGTTGAAATGAAATCATGTTTTCATAGATATCCACTTCGTGCTTCCTCATAAAAACTAACATTTTGGGGAATATTTTTTTAAAATAATTAATGTAATAAATATATATTTACTTTCTGAAATGTTATTTCAGCTTACTTATTCAATTTGAACAAAAAGCTTGAAAGTAGTACGTTATTGAAGAGAAACCAGAATAAGAAATTGTAAATTATTAACTATAGTTGTAGATAACATTTTTTCATCTTTTTAAATGGATGCTTCAAAAAAACTCGGCAGGGAAAGCAGATAAATATGTCACTCTTACTGACAACTTTTCCGTTCTGAAAAGACTCCAGAATATCAATAGGTAATCAAAAATAATAATTTTGGATTTAAGTATCCTCTTGCAAAAAATTCTCCTAATTTTTCAATCAATCATAGTCATTTGGGTCCTCTTTCACAAGGAAATTCATATTAATGAAGAAGTTGATAAATTAGTTAAATCTGTTCCGGATACTTGGAATGTTATTCTTTAGATTCCAGGGGAAGATCTTATTCACTATATCAAAATACAACATAAAAGGAAAAATGAAAAAAGATGGACAAAAAGTCGAAGATATATAAAACTATTAATTACATATTTTTTTATCTTGAAAATTGGAATACTCATGAGGCAAACAATATGTATATAGAAGTTTTGATTAGTAAGAGGTGAATTAAAAAGTTACTATTAAATTACTTAAATTTCTTATTTAAAATGGTTGTGCCCGGAGTGGAGACTACTGGTGGACATTTCATGTTAAGTTGCTCTAAATATTAAGTTCGTCTAGAAATCTTGAAAACTGCTATTTCATAACAAGGTCCTACACTTCAATCGCGCGATTTAAGTCAAAAGATCATATCTAAAGGGTTAAAGAATTTTTTCTTTCTTTCTCAGAGATTCTGAAACTTTTCAATTTTCTTGGGAGTCCATTTGGTGCATAAGGCTTCCTCCAATATCTCAGTGGTCGAACACTGAACTGAACTGAACAAATATAACTCAATAGTTTAATACTTAACTAAACTGAACTGAACTGATCTACACGTGAGCGGCAAGGTTTTGACATATCAATTCAAACATATTATTTCTCGTCAAGTAATCTCACCAAGGTTTTTATTTAGTTTAAATTTTAGCTAGGTTTTACCTTGATTTCTTAAGAATCTTAGAGATCTCGATGTTTTCTTCTCTAATTTAATTTGTTTTGTTTATCTTTTAGTCGATACCTGTATTCCAAATATAACTAAAGGATGGCTGATAAATCATCTTTCGTAGTGTTTGATACTACGTAAGTATATTACGTACTAATTTGATTATATAAGGCTTTAAATTTTTCAGAATGCGCATATATTTCTGATTTTAGTGGTTTAACTGTCTTTATGTTTTGAACTTATTTTCTTTATGATGAAAAATGAATGTACGAGACTTATGTCCTGTGAAAGTCTTTGGTCGATTGACATGAAGTTATGTCTACTCCTTTATGAAAGTAACACAGTTGATTATTTCTAATCAACAGTAGTTCTGTTTGTTTGTTTTTTGGTAACAAGAACGTTGCTAAAAAATTTGTTGATTTTCGGTGTTTGCAGTGTAATTGTTCCAAAATTGCAATCATTCAATGCTGTTATTGATGTCAAGTGTCAGTTTTGATTACACATTTCATAATAAATTAAACTTTAGAAATATTATAACTCAAAATCTTGTGCCAAGAATTTTATAAAAAGTTTAATTCTTATTTAGGTTAAAGTGAAGTATAGGTGACCTATAGTAATTTTGGCAGCCTCTAAATTAGGCTGCCAAAATTTCATAACTATTTAAAATTAGCAGTGTGTCAAATCCAAATACATTCTAACAATAAAGAGTACAAAATTTAATATCATTATTAGACTACAGAATTAAAGAAAATCTCAATGTTATGATAAATTATACTATATCTAAAAAACCAAGACTTTCTTTTTTTTAGAATACTAATCCTTTCAAATGGAGTTAAGCTTTTTATAAATACCAAGAAAGTTGCAAAGCTATTCATTCATATCACTGGTTTTTGCATCCTTTACTATAGGATCTATGAAAGTTTAAAACAATTGAAATTTTCACATAAAGTGATTTAGTTTTTATTGCACTGGAGTAAAGTGCTCATCGTGATATTTATTTTCTAGGTATTAATATCAAACGAAATTAAACCACAATTGAGATTTTGAACTTACATATTCGGCATATTCATTGTTAAAGTATGGATCATGCTCAATTTGCATTCTTTTAATTATTTTTCTTTCTTGCAAGCTTTCTATTATGATGCTTACTCATTTCTCTCATGATAAATTCCTCAATCCAATTGTCATTTTCACAAACTAAACATTCAATATTTTTCAAAATCAAACTTTTAGAAATGCATCATTGTATTTTAGTCATCTCTCTCTTATGCTTCAAATCATAAAAGAAAGATGTAAATTGTATTACTAAATTATGCTCCTTAGAATAATTAATTTACTGAACACTACCAAAATTTTTTAAAAAAACCAAATTATGTGTTTAGAAAATATTATGAGTTAAAGTTGAATTTTAAGCTCTTCAACAAGAACTGTAAACTTTTTTCTAAAGAATTATCGGTCTTAAAAAACATCAGAAAATTTAAAATAATAAAAATCTAGAACCAAAAACTTGTGACTTAATTTGAATAATTCTACATTTCAATTTATCATGGTTACCAAAAAAAAAAAAAAAAAAGAATAGTTTGCTTGATAAAGTCTTGATTACACCAAGAAATCTAAAAAAGCTGCCAAATCTAAGTCTTCACTTAAATTCTTATTTATGTCAATTTAAAAAGAGCTTGAGCTTGAAAATTTAATAAAACATAGTAGTCTGATTATTTTTTGATGGAATCTTGTATTTTAGTATCTTGAGAAATAATTTAAATAGATTAAAAATTTTAGTCCATGCTCTTAACAGAAGTCAATCCTGATGTAAGATTCAAATTTTAATCTTCTGAAACCTCTATTTTTGATGTAAAAGTCTTTTCAAAATACATTAATTTTTCTATAAAATTATCTTATTTTTCCCAAAATGACTTCTTTGAAAAGCAATTTATGTAGTTTTGGGTCAATATCTTGGTTAATATATAAATTTATCATTTTCTTTTTTCGTCAAAAGGTTGCTAGGATTGTATTTCGATACCTTAAATGCATGTTTCTACCATTAAAAAAATTAATCTGCATTTCTAAAAATTACAGATAAAAAATTACTTTTATGAATATGCTTAATATTTGTGTATTATCCCTTATCTTTTAATTTCTTCAATTAAGAGTTTTTTTCAAATAGCTTTTTCAGTATTATAAATGATAAGAAATTGCTTTTATTTGTGGTAAATCTGTTTGTCTTTCATACATGAAATATGGGCCTAAAATCATGAGCTCTTTTGTTCAATTCTAATGCTATTAATATTTTCGATTTACAGTATGGGTTCAATAGAATTTGAATTATATTGGAAACATGCGCCAAAGACCTGCAGGAATTTTGCTGACTTAACAAAGTTGGGGTATTATAATAATGTTATATTTCATCGAATAATACCTAATTTCATGATTCAAGGTGGAGATCCTACTGGAACTGGTATGTTATATAACCCTATATTATTAATTAAGTTCCTTTTAATTTTCAGTATGTTTTGTACGCATTCACTTTTCTTGGAATAGAAAAGTATAAAAATAATTTTAGCGTATAGACCACCAACTCCGAGATAACTTTTACTTTGTTATTGTGTAGGACACCATCTACTAGTTATCTCATGGTTTGCTTATTTGCCATATTTGCGTAATTGTGATGAAATTGATTTTAAATCAGTGTAAATAGGAGTTTTGTATTATTTGTAAGATAAATAATTTGTATAATTTTTTTACACTGAAACCCTGAAAAGTACCACTGCAGTTGACATGTTATGTGTATAATAAAGTATTTATATTTATATATTTTAATATATGTAATAAAGTTAGTTTGTTAAATTCTAAAAAAAAGGAATTTAATATAGTATTATAATTGGGAATATAAATTATAATAACTTGCAAAATGTGATCAAGCAACTACGTGTTGTTTTTTACGTTTTGACAATCTTAATCAATATCAAATGGAAAAGCACTGAATTTCCACAATAAAAAAAGAAAACATATGCACTAGTAAACTGAGAGGGGAAAAAAAAATTTGCAAACTGCAATAACACAAAGTGAGCCACACATATTTAAGTGAGATTGCTTTGTATGACAAATGATAGCATCAAGGGTTTCAAGATATCATGTTAAATCAAAAAGAGTGAAATGAATCACTAGAAAGCTTGTTTATGAATTTGTTGTGCCGCATTTGTTATATTGCGGAAAATAGGAACTGATTTTGGTGAATTGAAATTTTAATAACCTTGTGCTTAACTGATGAACAATGGTATTTAACATAACTTAAAGACAATAGGAGAAAAAGAGACAGTAGCATAAAAACTGTTACAATTTCTAAGAATGTAGAGATTGAGTGTTAATTAGAAAAAAAATTAGGTCAAAGCAATTTTTTCTGGAGTGTTACTCGGAGTGAAAGGTTTTTTTTTATTTGCTTAATGCTAATTTTTATTCGTTTAACAACTTGTAACAATTTTGCAGTAAATGAAAAAATGTTTTTATTTAAATACCTATGAAAAGTACAATTTAACTGCCATATACTATAATGGTGTCAAAAATTAATGTTAAGATTATTATGTTTTATTTTTCTGTGTGTATGTTGTAATTTATTGAATTTATGTTTAAAAGAGTACTCTATTAATATGATTTACTACAAAAATCAGTGACCTTTAATGTGGAAATTTTATTCTCATTTTTGAAAACTATAAATGTTTTGCAACAATGTCTGCTGTAAAATGTTGACATTCACAGCTTAATATCACTTATCACAGAAATTATTTTTTTGAAGAAAACAAATTAAGTTTATTGACCATTATTTATTATTTTAAGTTTTGAATAGAAATACCAGATCAGTTATTTTCTACATTTGTTTTTAATTTTGTAAAAACATTGTTTTTCATATCACTTAGAAAAAATAACCTAAATATAATATTGTAATTTTCCTTTTATATCAATTTGTTCCATGACTTCTTGATGAGTAATTAAAAATTATTTCTTATTCATATTAAATGTTCTTTTACATCAGATCACTGAAGTATGTTGTAATTGCTACATTTAATGAGTGCTATTTTAAGGAGGTATTTCCCCCTCCTTCGGGGGCTGCGGTAGCCCAGTGGTTAAGGTATCCAACCATGGCAGGCATGTCATGAGTTCGATCCCAGTACCACTAAAGACCCCCCGTGTAGGGCAGCGATGCACGTTAAATCTGTCGAGAGCTGAAACGTCCTCCCGTTGGTGTGGTGTGGTAGTTAGGAGAGGGGGTGCCAGCTCAGGTGTCGTCCATGTCACTTGACCATGGTTCAAAATTACGTGGTCCGTCGCCAAAAGCCCTTGTGTAGCTGAACAGTGCGACGTTAATATTAACTAACTAACTAACTCCCCCTCCTTCGTCTAAGCAAAATTAAGAAGTGAAAGCATTACTTGTATCCTTCAGTGACAAGCAAATTCATCAAATTAACATTTTGTACACTACTAAATTAAACTCATTGGTGCAACAACCCATGAGGGTCGAGGCCTACTATGCCTCAGTTTTCGTGAACTTGGGCTCTGAGGTGTATTAGCAGATGCTCCGGTCAGGTGATCAGTCTGATGTGAAAACCCCTAGTGTTTAGTTCCCAAGAGAGCTTGGTAATTTATCAACCTATTTCATAGACTAATATAAAGAAAAATATAATATGAATCTTTCATACAGTAACCAGATATATAGATTATCAATATTTTGAGTGTTGGGATTTTATAACATAAATTATGTAAACTAATTTTACCATATAAATTATGTTGATTTATTTTAACCTAGTGAAATTCTCATCTTTTGAAGTTAAAATGGTTTTGCACAACACTTTCTAAAGGAAGTAAGATTGCTTTAAATTACATTTTATCAGTTTTTCCTCCTAAAGTATGATCTATATTTCTAAAGTAAATTGTCATTTTCTTCCTCAGTATAATTATTATAAATGCCTGACTTAAAATAAATGTATACTTAGTTTAATGTTTATCTAAATTAGAAAAAAAATTTATCATTTGCCACTTAATATATACCAATTTTTTTTACAAGCAAAATAATCCAATATTACATTTTTTTTTTGTTAAATTGTTAATTTTTTTTTAATGTTAAAATATTGCAGGATATATAAAAATTTATTTAATTATTTTTCTGAGTATGGTATATTTTTTTTAAAAAACATTCAATACATTACAATATGGATAGTAAGAAGTTTGTTTATTTATTCCTTTAGTAATATTGTTTGTCTTCAGGCAACACTTTCTCATTAGCCTTTCCTTTTTCTCTGTAGATTTTATCATTTAAATAAAATGCTCTTCCTCTATAAGTGTAATGTGTAGAATAATGATGAACTCTAATTGGCACTGCACTATACTTAATTTTTCTGTTGATTATTTCAGTAGATCTAATTTTAAATGTAGGTATCTTTGTGTAGAAGCCTTCTGTTTTGAATAATTAACAAAAAAAAACCCATATATTTTTTTGGTCCAGCTAGTATATCAATATTTTGTAATATCCTCCCCCATTTTTTTATTATGAAATAAGTTGTTAGAAGTTTGATCAGTTCTGTCAACATCACTCATAGTTATAATCTTTAAACACTTTCAGATTTTTTTTTTTGCATTCCTTCTTTAAGTGGCTTATCATTTCTGTTTTTTAAAACATATTACTCCTCTTTTTTTTATTTTTCTTTTGCCGTTCTTTCAATTTTTCACTTCTATTCAGCCTCATTGTTCTAAACATGTCAGTTTTCTTTTGTGAAATACTAAGTTCAGGAAAAATTTAATATTGTCTATAGTCAGGCAATGTCCTGTGATCAAAAATTGCCTCAATGTCATAACTATGTATAGCAAGGCAATAATTTCATTGCTGTTTTCAAGGGCTGTGTCCTTGCTAATGTAAATAATAAAAGACTAAATGTATACAGATTGGGATTCACAAGATTTGTTGCCAAATCTAGCTTTCTTAGTGGCATAAACTAAATCCATCCCAATTGACCTTTATACTAGGGGTCAGCAACCTATAGCACCCATGCAAACCATGTGGTGTGTGGTACAATTCTCAGTGACGCTGCATTACTCTACAAATTTGTCAATTTTTGAGTGGATGGAAGTTGATAAATTTGTAGTGGACCTTATTTGTCAAATACTTCAGAATTATGGACATTTACGGAATTATGAAAAAAATCTAAAACATAATTAAATTTAAATTTACAAATAATATGTAAATTATTGAATGTCATTGCTAGGGAGATTTAATTGCTTGAAAAGAGAAAATTGCATGTACTCTGCTTTCCACTTTTGGTTTTGCATATCTAAGTAAAAAAATTTTCCTTGTATGAAAAATATTTTGAGATCACAAAGAAATTGTTTAACAACTGAATGCTCAAAATCATGTCAAATTTAAAGTTACTAATTATGCTCCTGATTTTGCTTTGTAAAAGTACTAGTTCTGCATTAAAATTTTTATTTAACTGTAATGAAGGGAAATACTTATATTTTATGTTGTCTATTACTTATTTTAATAAATATGCTTAAAAATACCTAATATATGGACAACTTTATTAGGTTTTTTTATTTTTGTTGAAGAAATAATTTTTTATGTTAAGAAATAGCTTTAAATGATGCAAAATTAATATATAATAAATGAATATATGTATCTATTATTAAACACTACTCTATAACTGTGCATGCATAATCACGCAAATTGAATTGTTTAAAAAGTGTCCTACTGTGTGGTGCACTGAATCATATTGGTAGATTGGTTTGGCACACCACAGCTAAAAAGTTGCCGACCCCTGCTTTTTACAGTATTAGACTCTTATTAATAGTAATGTATCTTTTTGATATAATTGGACTTGAAAATTTTTATGTGATGTTTAGCACTTGGCCATATATAATTTTAGTTTAGGAGTTTGGATGTCTGTTATCTTTATAAGTAGAGTTATTTATAAAATGGATGTATTGCTTATAGGTAAATTAAAATGTTTATGTGGCATATATATTACCTTAGTGAAAAAAGAATATGCAAATTTCCTTGAATCACATATAACCCTTGTGTTATTTTATAATGCAGTGTTAATAAAAACACAACCAATACTACTCTCATATTGGATTACCCATAATTCCTTGAAGAATATTGAGTAATTTAATGTTTTCACTCTATCTGTTACCTTTCAGTCCTATCTGCATTAAAAAATTTCATATTACTAGGAAGTCTTAATTGAGTGTATATATCTTAGTCCTATCTGCATTAAAAAATTTCATATTACTAGGAAGTCTTAATTGAGTGTATATCTCTTAGTCCTATTCTAATCTATTATTTCAGAATTCCAAAAATATTCAAAGTAATATTAAATATCTGGCTCTGCATCATGTCCATTTGACAAATTTACATTAAATATATTGGTGGATGAAAATTTGGTGGAGTGGGTGTTGGGCTACCCAAGTTTATTTCATCAAATTCTCTTAGTAAATCAAAGCCTTCATTTTCAAAAAAGGAATCATCCTAAGATTCAATAAATCATCTTCAGGTTCATTGTTACTTCCCTATTCAGTGATCAAGAATTCCTCACTCGTTTGATTCCCTGATTCATGCATCTGAGAAATAAATATTTTTCTCAAATGAAATAAGAGTAAAAATTACAAAACCTCCTGAAATTGTTTACATCTGTTGCACTAGATACACATGTCAATGACTGATGTTAACAAATACAATGTTGCATATAAATATCACTGTGTTCACAATTGTTACTAGTTGAGCATTTGAACAGGTGTAGATGAATTAAAGTTATCACTTTGCACAAGCATATCTCACCATGACCTTCAAAAAGTTTTCTTTTTTGAAGATCAGGATCCTATGTAAGCAAGAATCACAAACAGTTCCAAACGGCATGTGCCCGAGTGAGGTTTTGGATATTCAGTATGTAAGCAGCCACTCTACCTTAGCAACACTTGGAATAAACTGTTAATTAGAGTTAATTAGCCATTAATTTAGAGGAAATATGAATGATTTTTAAAAAGATACTTTGATAACTTTTATGTACTTTTGTATCAATACATATTTTTTTATTCATATTTAATCAGTTTCTTTTGAGTTCATAGTGATAATCAATTTTGTTTTGAAAACTTCGCAAAAGTAGAAAAATTAAAATAAAAAAACATAAGGGGAATTCAAGTTTTTTTTTAAAAATAAAAAAAAAATCTTATAATTTGTTTCTTGTTAATTTTAGGAAGAGGTGGTAGCTCTATTTTTGGAAAAGCATTTGAAGACGAAATTCATCCTGAATTAAAACATACTGGTAATTAATACACTTTCTCTTCATAATCATCAAAAGCAATTCATTGATTTGAAATCTAATGACAACATTTTTCCAGGTGCTGGAATACTTTCTATGGCTAATTCTGGTCCTAACACAAATGGTAGCCAGTTCTTTATCACTTTAACACCATGCCAATGGCTGGATGGTAAACACACAATATTTGGAAGAGTTTTCAATGGAATGCATGTTGTACAAAGGATGTCTAAAGTTCCAACTGACAACAATGATCGACCCACGGTTGATGTTAAAATTCTTAAATCTTATCTAAAACATTAATGTGTGTTATTTTATACAAAAAATAAATATGTATATTTTTAACTTTAAAAGTTGTTATTATTTTAAAAAAATAGTTATGTTGAAATTAAATGCACCATTTAAAAATTATTTCATATAGTTCTCTTAATCACATATTTTGATTTATATTTTATTGTTTCACTGGACAATTTACTCAAAAAATTATAATTAGTTTTAAAATGTGTCATTTAAGAGATGTATTGTCTCAAAATGTATCATTCATTATTTTTGAGTAAATTTTAGTATTTTTTTCTTATACTGATGTGTAATATAAATAAGGAATTTAAAAAAATTTGTATCATTATTTGCATTTATATATATATAATAAAACATTTTTTCATAATAAATTCTAAAATCATTGCTTAAAATAATTGAACATAAATTGATATAAAAGCATTTAGTTTGTCTTAAGTTGTTGACCATCCATTTTTTCCCAGTCGCCGGTGAGCTTCTTCCTCTGTACAATTTTTTATATGACGAAGCATAGGCTCATCCATAAGTAGCCTCCATGAACTAATTGCATAGTCATTTTCTATATTTCGCTTTGCATAACTGATTGGGCCACTCTTTTCTTTGAAAACATTATGTTCACAATTCTTCCATACAGACAACTTCCAAAGGTGATGCTTTTCCAACATGTTGCATCATTTGTAACAAAAGTTCCAGAGTTTATTTCATCCGGATATGAATCTGATAACTTTTTACCTATTTTACACATTGTTTTTTCTTCCCAGAAGTGGTTTTTCTGCTAGTACATTGTACAGGAAAATTAGATGTGGTATCTCATGCAAAGGAAATATTTTCTTCATCTGGAGGCACATATTCATCATCGCTAAAAACTATTTCTTCATCATTATCCTTTTCGGATTCATTTTCCGGTAATTGTCGCATATGTTCGAGGACCTCACTAACTGTTAATTTATGCATATTTCTTCCAGCTATTTTTACCTAAGATCAAATTTTTATCTCCGCGTGTAAACAAGGTGGCGAAAATTGAACAGACTGGTAAATTCAAACTATCTCCAAGGCAATGCGAACAACCAGTTGTGTAGTCATAAAGAACCAGATGTGCTACCGCATTGGCTATGATAGTATTGCACCACATTCCATTCAATTGGCCAAAACAAAAAAACATTGGAAAGAAAACATTCCTTGAATACGCTAACCAGAGGCATTTTTCCCATATGGAATGATAACTAGAGGGGAGGGTCTGAAACACTGGCTGCTACTACAACAAAATTCTCAGCTGCTCTTCTGTTATCGGTAACAATCTACTGACCTTGAAGTCTTGTTCTGTGTATATCTGGGAAATGGAAAGAGGGCTGAAGAAGCTTTTCCCATTCCAGGAAACGTTGAATTGCAAATCGAGTACTTGTGATTATAATGAAGTCAAAATGACCCATTCTGCAGGATAAGGTATAAGTATTAAAAACAAAAAATGATAAGTATTTACCGTATCATATTTTCACAGATTATTATTGGTATAAAAATAGGAAAAGTCAAGAAAATTTTTTCAATTCAGTTAGTAACCTTTTGAGAAAATCGGAAAAAAAATTGATTTTAGGTCAAATTGACCCCATCAGCGGTCTAGTGTTAAAACATATAACAAAATTAACCAATTTAGCAGTAGTTTGAAGTATTTGAGTTGCAGCTTTTATTTAATTTGAGAATGAGCATATTTAAATAACCACAGACAACCTTTCCCATTTGAATTATTTTTAGCTATTATTAAATAAAGTGTAATGTAATCTATATTTAAGACATAAATCTCAATTTTTTAACATTCTAATTTCATCATCTCAACTGCAGTTATGATTAATATTGTATATTAAAATTTAAGAGATTGTTTAGCTTCAATTTTTCACTTGTGTAAACCAATTCTGAGAAAAGAACAAGCTTGCTGGAAAATGTAGAAAGAATAAAATCATCAAATAAAGCAAGTGAATCTTGTAACTTAAGCAGCATTCAGACAATTTTATTGTGGATTTTATGTGATATTTCATAAATACTATTAGTTGTTTTTTTAAAATGTTAATACACTAAATCCAATTGGTAATTTCAATTAATTACTTTAACCTGAAGATTTCCCAAACCGTAGACCAGTACTATTGGAAACTACTTACAATCTTGAAAATCGAATTTCTTTTTCAATTCCTACTATTAACTCACTCTCTCTATATATTTATTTCTTTTTTGTTCTTGGTGGAATTTTTAATCGTTAATAAATACAATTTAAAGCACTCAATTGAGCTGAAATTTTATGTACATGATCATTTTGGATGACAATACAATAATTTAATTATAATTAATAAAAATTAATTGATTAAAACTAATTATTTAAAGAATTACAAATACAGCTACATTGGCATCATTTTTGGCGAATTTAGTCAAAACTTGGAACGATTTTTTTCTCGCGTTTTAAAGCATTCAGTTGAGCTGAAATTTTATATACGCAATTGTTTTGGATGACAATATAATACTTTAATGATAATTAATTACCACTTAATGTTGTGATTCTGTCGTATGTATATACATATTTATATTAATTGTAACTATTCAATACAAAGTAGCTAAAATAAAATTTTTCTTTGTTGATCTAAGTAGGAATTGACTTAAATTTTTTGAAAACAGCAAAGTGCATTTTCTATTTCACGAACTTTTACTCTTGTGATTCGATTTTTTTCCTCCCTGTTTGAAATTACTTCAGGGTCTTTTTCAAATTTTTCTCTCTTTTAGCACATTTTATGATGGTCAATGGCCTTCAACTGGTTTTACCGGGTGCCTAACACATAGAACATTCATTCGTTATTATCGCTCGTTATTGACTACTTACGAGTTATCTCGTAGTTGGCACAGGGAACAAAAATATTATTGCATATACCAACTACGAATATACTCGTGTGCACTTGCTTTTTCCTAAAAGTAATTTGTTATATCTATATTTAAATATACTGAAGTGCCATTAAATTAGGGATATCTACCTAGTAACGAGTTGGGCCTCCTCTGGCATTGATAACGGCTTCCACATGACGAGGCATAGATTTAACATGTTTCTGTAAACGTTCCACGGGAATGACTTGCCAAATAATGGCTAAATCTGTCCATAGTTCAGTAAGGCTCCTTGGTACTGTATGATAGCCTTGTTCCAAAACAACCCAAAGATAATCAATAAGATTTAAGCGCGGGCTTCTAGGCGACCATTATATGACAGAAAAGTCAGAGGAATGCTCATGTAACAAGCCAGTAGCCAATAGAGATTCGTGAGAGGTACAGTTGTCTTCCGTAAAACTCCATTACCGTGCTGATAACAGAACAGCATAAACGGATGGAGGTGATCACCCAGCAACTCTGCGTACTAAATTGCATTGAGGAAGGTTGGTACACACGTACCAAAGATTCCAAACAGTGCCATGTAAGAACAGCTCAAACCATGATTGAGCCACCATGCCCTTGTACAGTTCCAACCTGTCATGCAGGATCCTTGGCTTTATAAGCCTGACACCATATTCTCAGCCTCCCATCGGCATTAAGTAGTCAGAATCGACTCATAACTCCATGTTACTCGTTTCCAGTCTCTGTGCTGTCTTGCCCAGACAAGATATACAACCCGATGGCAAGCATTGAGCAATGATAATCTCATAGGTCGACGGCTCCCGAAACCCATATGGCGAAGCAAGTGTTGCACAGTCCTTTTACTGACAGTACGACTGGCACTGTTATTCAACTGGGTGCTTATTTGAGCTAATGTTTGGCTTCACTGGCTACGTACAATACGCATGAGCCGTTTCTCACCACGCACTGTCAAGGCTAATTGTCCTTTGCAGTTTTCCCAGTTGCTAGTGTTTTTTTTGTCCACAATTTATATACTTTTGGTATACTCTTGACACTGTCGACCTTAAGAATCCTAGCTGTCCGACGATTTCAGAAATTCAATGACCCATGCGTCGTGAACCTACGATTTGTCCGTGATCGAAGGCGTCTAAATAAAGCAATTTACCCATACTGACAATGCCAACAAATAATTCAGAACAACTACTGTACGTTCTATATATGCAGTTATCACAACTCCCTTACTTGCGCATAAATGATGCGCAGCGCTACACAATTTGTATAGCCCTTACTATTTCTAATTCAGTGGCACTTCAGTGAAATAAAACCACAGAAAACAATTTAAAAGCATAATATCGGAGATATGACTTTGGTATCTGTGAACAGATGCACTGTCTCAGCTTTGGCAACAAACGTGTTAAAATTCGATAATTGTGTGTTTTTTTAGAGGTGATCCGATGAGAAAGGTTTTGCGAAAATTGATTTTCGAATGGGATTACGAGGCCGCATAAAATAAAATATACCGTTTTTGAGCTATTGAACCTACTGTAACGTTTGAAAGAATAACGGTAGCGTATTCTTGGTTAATTAAAATATGGAATTTATTTACGTCACAACTATTGAAAATTATTTACTAAATGATACGTTAAAGTTATTAAATTTAATTATAGATTGTTAGAGTCCAATATTTTGTGAGAGGAGGATCCGTTGGTCACCGCTCTAGTGCAAGTTCAAAGCATCTCCCCCTCATCTTCCGGTCGACGAACTAGATTCCTCGGGGGGTCAAACAGGGGTTGCGCTGCACCTGCAGATGCACGTGTGAGTGTCGGGTCCACAAAGAAAGCCGACTAGATGTTGATGTTTTCGAGAAGTGACGTTACACTACAGACAACTTTCGTATTTGAACTATTAGACGTACAGATTTTAAATTTGGTAAGCATGCTTCTCTCTTCTGATAACTACAGATTCGCTAAGAACGTTTTTTGGAAATCGACTTCCAAGAGGGAGTTCGGGGCATCTTAGATTGAATGTCCTCGTTTTTGTTATATTAGACATACAAATCTTAAATTTGGCCAGAATCTTTCTTTTGTTGTGTAGAGATCCGCTACATTTTTTTTTTTTTTTTTTTTTTTTTTTTTTTTTTTTGTGAAGTCGACTCAGAGGGGTTTAGGGTTTTGCGGGGTCATGAGAGATACAGTATACCGTAAAATCTGCCGAAAGTATACTGTAAAATCTGCTTTATACGCCGAGTTTTTAAATAATAGCGTTAAAAATTAAGTGATGAGGGGAAAAAATAAATAAAATTAGACTTCTATAAGTATCGAAATGTTGTTTATTTAAAAGAAATGGCATTCCTTATTGAACTTAAAGGATTGTAGTTCTAGAAGTATACTATTTTTTCAAAAACTTGGGCTAAAACCTCGAATAAATGACTTCAAAACATAGCACCATTGCACTCGTACTTTTATGTTTCTTGGTAAAAAAGGGGGTGCGCATTATGCGGTGAATTAAAAATTTAAAAAAATGCAGCTTAAAAGCATAGGTACGTATTATATGATGGATTTTAAGGTACTTCCGTTTTATAAATTCAAGCACTGTCCTTATTAAATCAAAAGTCGGGGGCTATAATATTTTTTTTTCGTTTTGTTAGCTTAATGTTAGGACTTGAATATCAATAACTTAAAAACAATCTATAGTCCTACATCATCATGAAATACCCAGTGAAATGGGCGGGTAACAGCTAGTACACACCCGCACACATAGATGTAATGTTAAAGAAAGTTATATATATATAATATAAGATATCTATTTTATAAGATATGTGCTAGTGTGCCAGCTCTAGCTTCTTGCTGCTGAATAACGCTTTCCTTATTATCCCATCACAATATTTTCGATTAGATTAAGTTAAAATAATATAACACACACACACACAATATTTCTATATTAAATGTCTGCGAATTTTAAAGGTGTTTTTCTCTCGTTTTGGTTATTATGCTTGAAATACACTCAGGAACATTGAAAATAGTGGCCCAAGAAGGAAGAGGGTGCTATAAAAGCCAGCGCAAATTCGAAGATTCATAAACGTGACTCTTACTCGCCAATTACAGGAAGACTTAGGTAAGCGAAACATGCCAGGTAAATGTGCTAGAAGACATTTCTCACAGTTAAGCGAGTTTGAGAGAGGCCTGATCATCGGGATGAAAACTGCAGGCTGGTCCACGCGCCGTGTTGCTGGCCAGGTGGATCGTTCGGAGTCTACCGTTAGAAATTGCTGGGAGCAGTGGACACGAGAAGGTACCCACGTGCGGAAAATCGGGTCTGGAGCAACCAGGAAGACCACGAGGAGAGAGGATCGAAGGATCGTGCGGCAAGCACTTGTGGACCCTACAGTCACTCGTTCAACGATACGAGCAGACGTAGGCGTAGCAATTGTTCCACAAACAATTTCTAGACACCTTGCTGAAGCAAATCTTAAATCCAAGCGCCCTTTCCGTACACTCCCTTTAACACCGGAACTTCGGCAACTGCGTCTACAGTGGTGCCAAACCAGATCAATGTGGAATGTCACAGATTGGCAAAAGGTTGTGTTTAGTGATGAATCCCGGTTTGTTTTGGGGACAGATGATAACCGTGTACGAGTGTGGAGGCGCCCTGGTGAGCGGTACAATCCCCCCCACACTGTTCTACGTCACAGTGCCCGCACAACTGGTGTAATGGTCTGGGGGGCCACAGCGTATGATAGCCGGTCCACTTTAATTGTGATGCGTGGAACCTTAACGGGCCAGCGTTACGTTGATGATATTCTTCGACCCCATGTAGGACCTTTCCTAAATGGTCTCCCAGGGGCAATTTTCCAGCAAGATAATGCTCGTCCGCATACAGCAAGAGTTGCTCAAGACTTCCTACGTCATTTTCAGACTCTTCTATCACCGGCCCGCTCCCCCGATTTGTCCCCTGTAGAGCACGTGTGGGATCAGCTAAAACGGCAGATGCCATCGTGTCACTCTGTACATGATTTAGAGTTGGCTGTTGAAGATTTGTGGGTCCATCTGCCTCAGGACAACATAAGGTGTCTAAATCAACTCAATGCCGGACCGTGTGGCGGCATGTATTGCAGCTGGAGGTGGTCCAACGCGCTATTGAAGTTGCCCAGTATTTGTGTCGTTGCACACCCTGTATTCGTTTAATTGTCTTGTTTTTTAGATCAAGTGAATCTCTCATCTGTGTCATTATATGTATTAAATTTCGTTTCAATCCGATGCTTTCTTCTTGGGTCGCTATTTTCAATGTTCCTGAGTGTATCTAAAATGCTCTTGTTGGAAAAATACGTCTGACATTTTGTATTTTAACACAATACATTTTTAGAGAACATTTTTAATGAACTATTAACTGTTTCGACCATAAAACTACTTTTTAAAAATAACATTACTTTTTATCTCTCATGTATAAATGCGAGAACACAACAGGTGAGTACTTTTCTATTTCTATTCATTACAACAGTATACTTACAGATTTCCAACGCAACAATGATCGAGAACAATAAAATTAAATAATATAATTTCATAACAGTTTAAAAATGTAAAAAAGTGTGTGTGCTTAGAACCACACGATGGAAGTGATAACTTCAAATTTTGTAATGTTATTCAGGGTTTAGTTATGAATAAAAAACAAGAAGAGATGTTAGTATTGTCATATAAAATTATTTATTCATATGTCTGTACTCATAAAGTAATATTTTTGTGCGAAATATACAATCATATTTGGGAATTAATTGTATTCTAAGAAGGAAACAATTGATTTATAGTAGCTGAAATAGGTTATAAATCCTTTAGATTCAAAATTTTATTTAAATATCTATAAAAAAAACCCGTCAGGCGTTGTTCCGTACTTCCTCGTGCTTCATTTGGATCATTTGACATAATTAAATTGAATTTTGATTTTAAAAATCAACTAAAGGTTTTGATTTGTCTTTTGAAAAGTCTACTTTAATATTCCCACTTAAAATCATAGGTAATTTGTTCAGAAGACCTGATCCGGCTTTGTGAATTTTGGTTGTAATTTAACAATATTCAATTCTATCCATGAATTAATTTAAGCAAAGGGATTGTAAGAAAGGTAGTTGATTGGGAAGAGAGGAATCTAGGTCAAAACCTTTAAAAAGGGATTTAATCAGAAATTTATATTACCTAATCTCTGGCTTATACTAGCTCTTTTTTGTCATTGTTTGGGAGTTTTGAACAAATATATCCGGTGCTGCTACAAGGAAAGTTTTCTTAATTATATTTTGTTTTCTTGTATTAAAACTATTTAGTGTTTTTTCTTAATACCTGTATACTTAATTTTGTTATTTTAAATTTGTGATTGTTTTAATTTTCTTTTTAGACTCAAAGTATATTTAAGTAATGTGATTAATAGAATTATTTGTTCATTGCTATTCCGATTCGCTTACAAAAATAGATTTTTATTAAGATCACTGCAATATTCCTAATGATAATAATACTATTTACTTAGTTCTATAAAAATTTGTCCTTTTTTTTACATTTTATGTTTAATTTTACCCTGTTGTTCATTACCCTAGAACAGGGGTGTCCAACCCGGGGGCCGCATGTTTCCCGCCTTGAATAATTTTGCGGACCGCGAGGTTCTTTACAACTTAACAAAATTCGACTATTTTGCACAATATTTTTTGTTTAAAAAGGGTTTTATTTATTTACTTATTATTATTTTTTTGTAAAAAATAAATCCCATAACTGTTACTATTTTATCACGCTGCTTCTGTTACAGCGAATCTCTCTCTTTTTTTTTTTCTTTCTAAATTGAAATTTATCAAACATAAATCGTGTTCAAACTTAATGCATGAAAATCTGCAACATCAATTACGATACGCAAATACATATGCATTGAGATCGACTTGCAAAAACTAAGTGAAAGAGTTGAGAAACAGATATCTCACGAATTATAAAATAAATTAAACATTATTTGACCTTTGCATTATTATTATTCTACCTTTGTTTGTATACATGAAAAACAATGAAAACAATAATAATATATCAGTCTGTTTTAAATTTTCACTCCAAAAAATGTTTGCAATGGATCCAAATCTTATATAAAGATATATATTTTTATATGCAGCCCGCGGGATTGTCAAGTTTTTCCGAAGTAGCCCGCGAGGTCATTTCGGTTCGCCACCCCTGCCCTAGAAAGAGATGAGTGGGGGGACCCCACTTAGATCGAAGCTAGGAAATTTATTTTTACTTTTATTGGATGCGGTACAAACTACCAGTTTCAGAGAGTGGCGGGGGGAAACGTCCCTCCTTTCCTTTTTAGGGGTGAGTATGTCCGACTGAAGATGAAAAGAGCCGAATCAGCGTTACATTCCCGAGCGTGACGTTCATTCAAGTTCACTCTCAAGCAAATCA
This sequence comes from Trichonephila clavipes, assembly GCA_019973935.1. Lineage (NCBI taxonomy): Eukaryota > Metazoa > Arthropoda > Arachnida > Araneae > Nephilidae > Trichonephila > Trichonephila clavipes. Next base: position 2,051,394 of record BMAU01019665.1, read on the forward strand.
CGCCAATAGAAGTTATTACTTCAACAATGAATATTAGATTTTTTAGCTCATTTCAAAGTTGTATATTGCAAACTGTGCGTCTTTTTGAGTTTTGAGCGAATTTTATGCGTATTATAATTGCTATTTTCCCCTCTGTGGTGATCGTTTCGACCATGGTGGTTCTTCGTCTTCTGGAGACAAGTCTTTACTTGTTCTTCAGTGTTATTGCAGATAATATTCGAGTCGATCTTGTTTCTTTCTTGGAAATATTGGTCTGTGTTTTGGTTGTTGATTTGATTAAGAATTTAATTGGGCTTTATTTTGAAAGCTCAACACAGGACAAAGAACGTAAAGTTATTGTGGGACGAGATGATGATAAATTTGAAATGGTTGGAGTCCCTGTAGTACATTCTCTGATGGTATTCAAGATGTGCGAGGGACTCAGTCTTCACGCTCAACTTGCTGCTGAATCAGACAGGCGAATATGGATCCCGAAAAAAAAACCTCGCCCCATTCCGAAAGTGCATTCCGAAACGATTCTGATGTTTTGTGAGGCACTTAATATAGATGCAGAACTTGCACACTCACCCGGAAGAGAACTTCTGCTAGAAAATTAATTAAAGAGCTTGAAGAGCTTCTTCCTGTAGTTCAAAGATGTGTAAGGCACTAGGACTTAACGTAAAATTGAATGCAGAGATGTAATCTTGTACTCTTTCGGAACTTTTAAAAAAATGTATAATCTAGGAGGAAAAATTACCAAACTTTTTTGAGCAATAACAATCTAAACATAAAAGCTCGATTGACTCCATTAGAAAGTTTGAAATTACATGAATAATTTATCTTTTCAATGTAGTGTAAAAAACATTTCATTAGCGTTGTATGCAAATTCCGCCATGTAAAAATTGAGGAGTTTTTCTTATCAATTATACGAGGCACCTGAAGAATTTTTAGCCTGGTTATATTTGGCAAATTTTACTTTAGCATTTGAAGTTAATTTTGGGAACATGAGACGAGATACCATCTTTCAAGAAATTCACGAATTATAAATGACAATCGTTCGCTTCTTTTAATAGTAGGAATATTTCACTATCACTATGAACAGTTCTTTTTCTTGAAGAACATTTTTTTTTCTGAAAATACATTGCAACTTTTACTTGAAAATCCAATATCACTGAACGCAAACTATGACAGAAGACGTATTACAAGCTTCTATTGAACTGACTGAAGAATGAAAAAACTTTTTAATAACGCATACAACAGCTAACACAGAAATATTTTTACCTTTTTTGAACTTTGCTCGTTTTTCATCAAGTATCTTGCTGTAATAAATTTATACAATTTATGTTTCGAGATATTCAACACTTATATAAATTTATTTAAAATTTCTCATGAATAAATATCAAAATTTTGATTCATAATTGTCTCTGATTTTTTAGTGTGTTGTTTGAATGTAATAATGATTGCTTATTTATTCGAATATGTATGTAAGTCAGAATTTTAATAATCAATATGAAACATAAAATAATAAAGCGAATTAAAATTTTTGAGTTTCAAAAGAAATATTGCAATTTACATATTGTTATAAAATGACTGGCTTATTACAGTTCTGTTCTATTTAAAGAAATTGTAATAAAAAGGAGCACAAAGACGATTTTTAAATAAATTTTGATATAACCTAATCGAATATATTTTGATATAATCTAAATATCCAATACCTAATCGAAATAAAAAAAATAATCATAACCCCAAATGCACATCACAACACATAATAAATTTTCAAAAATTTGAAATCTGTGAGGAAGTTTAATTATATATAGTAAGTAAAGATATTTAATTTCTGAAATGAAGAGAGAGAAAAAATTGTTATCATACAATTATACAGATTTTTAAATAAAATTGACATTGCTATAACAATGTTTAGTTTAAAGCTTTCATTTTTTTATCAAACTAATGTATAAAAATAAAATATTTTGAGGGATTTATCTTCCTCTCTGCATTCAGAACTATAAAAATTTGAGTTGCGCCCGTGACATATAACAGGGCATTTAAGGTATTATGCCGTATGTTTTTTTTTTGCTATTTATAATTAATTGTATTTTCCATATTTAATTCTGAACTCCTTATACTTAATTTATAGTAAAATATTTCAAGAGATCATAAAGTGTCTTCCTCGAGAATTCACTTATCTACTTGGAATCTTTGGGAGGATTCCTATGCACTGTAATTGCGAAAAATGCAAACATGCCGAGTAAGAGGACTTTTTTTGAAAAAATTTGATGAAACAAAACAACAAAAAGAAAACTGTTAAGAGCACTTCAGAGGAGAAAAATTGGTGTTTCATCATTTGTGTAAATAAAAAATCAAAATTGAATTAGCTCTCAACAACTCTAGAAGGTATCAGAACTTATCTATTTTACACTCATTTTCTTTAACCTCTTACGTGGTCAACTTGTTGCCCAAAATGTTACAAAAAAAAAAAAAAAAATGGCACATTTTTTTATTGCATGTAGTTAAGTATAATACTTAAAAGAATACGAAAATGAAAGAATTTTATATTAATTTTCAACTAAAAAGTTTTTACACTATTTTTTTATTTTTTAATTATGAAACACAAAACCCACTACATCAGAGGTACTCAGCCTGCGGTCCACCAGACCTTTTTAAGTGGCCCGGTCATGACCCATTGCTCTGAGAAATTCATTTATTTATGAAAATTAGGGGGGAACTCTTTGTTAAAAAATCAAGTATATCAATTTTGTTGTCGATGTCGTATGGGCGCGAATAGATATATTTTTTTTTCTTTCTGATTAGTGATAATAGACAACAGTGGAGTAACGACCATTTTATGAGTGGAACTAATTTTTAACTATATCTTGCAAACGAAAATAAATTTTTTCAAGACGATTGGGAAATTGACTATTCTGTTGTAAAAACATACATGGTCCAGTAATTGTTTGATTTGCCTCGAAAGTGTTGTATTAAAAAAAAATACCAATTAACAGAAATCATTCAAAGACACTTTTCCTCGAAGATCTCTATCAAGAGGTGATAAATAGGTTTTCTTGAATAATCTTTACAACGGCAAAAAAGTATTTTATCAGTGGTAACGTCACAGCGGTAACAAAGACACCCTATGAATATTATAGACACCCTATGTTATATTATTGATAATCATATGAAACCGTTTATTGATGCAGAAGTTGTGAAAGAGTGATTCTTAAATGCTTCCAATTTAGGAAAATTTAGTGACAAAAATAAAAAAATATAAAAATAATAAATAAAAGAGGCAAAATAGGAGTTTTAATATTTTGATAAATTTCCACATTTTAAATTTTCTATGTTATCTTGGTCTTCAAGCATTTCCCCCCCCCCAACAAACACCTCCATTAACTCTCATCTTGTGACCCGCGTGAAATAGCTAACATATGTATACGGCCCGGCAGAAAAAAAAGGTTGAGTACCCCTGCCCTACATGTTTACTTTTCTAAATACACTCTACATGCTATAAAAAAATGTTCCATGTATCTTAAAAGAATTTCTCTCATACGAAAAAATTTCATGTTCGTACCTTTCTTTTCAAACGGTTCAGGATTTTGTGCATGCACACACAATTGGAAGCATTGTATAATGCTCAATATTACAGTGTAATGAGATCAGATATAATATCTGGTTTTTTTGGATTATCTTTACATTTTTATTTCTTCTACAGCAACAAATTGCACATTACCTTGCCAATCCCTGTTCTTTATCGAATATTTTCAAGAATCTAAATTCCGGCATTCAATAAAAAATTCCCGCCTTCACCACAAAGAAAATTCCGGATGAGAAGTATTTCAGTATTATTGACAAACTGCATCTCTTAAAAACACCAGCACTAATAATCTCAATATAAGAATTAAACATATGTACAAATCAAAGAGAGAAAGAAGAAAATATCAGTGCCCGTACAACGTATAACGAACCAGTTGTAGCTAGATTTCGATAACCCGTGCGGTGTACTGGCAAATCAGTTAAGAGGTTAAAAAACATACATAAAATACAGGGGGAACCAAAAGTTTTGCCCTGATTATAAATATTTATTGTGGACAGACTCTCTAAACGGAGGGTCCACAGTGGCACTAGGACTTGAATTCATGACACGCCGGCACGATTTCGGGACCGAAACCACTAGATTACCACGGCCACCATTCTGACAGCAAAAGAATAGTTAACCGGAAGCATCACCCAACAAACATTCCAACAACAAGCAAGGGTAAAATAAAGCGGATATAACTATACTATTTTTAAAAACCTTGTTAAAAAATCTTGTAAGAGTTTCAATTGCTTGTAATCACCCTGTTACTCAACTACGTGATCTCGATTTCTATTCGAAATGTTTTATTGTGTGCTGATTTGGGTGAACCATGTCCTGCTCAATGGCGCGTGGCATTGTAAAGATCCGAAATTCATGCCTATTATAATAATGATCCGTTGATATCTCAGTTATTCTTTACGTTTTGGGAAAACTAGATGTGAAGAGGAGAATAATGCGTTGTTTTTCGTTTTTTTTAAACTCAATCCATAATTTAAATTCCTTTCAATACATTTTTTTCCACTTTATACCACATCATTATTATCCAATACAATTGTTTTTAGGTCATTCATGGACTATTTTCACTACATCTTCTGAAGTCATGGAAAATATTACTGATGGGTAATGGTAGAAAAAGGACTTTAGATTTTAAGTTCTAGTTTTAGACTATAATTATTTCTTTCACATAATATGCTTTATTTAAGTTTGAACGAAACCTTCAATTTTTAGGAACAAAAGTTACAATGAGTATTGTATGTTTCATAACAATGTGCGTATTGTACGTCTTCGTGTATACTTTTAGAGTTGTGTGTATAATTTCTCTTATTCAGTGGCGTAACGTACATCCCCTCAAGCCCCATTTTGTTGGGAAAGGGCTCTGGAATTATAGGGCCCCAAAGCCTGACTGATGCCTAATTTGGGCTTGGGGCTATAAACTGATCTTGCAGGGGGCCCTAATATTCTCCGTTACGTCACTGTTCGTATTATAACCCCGTTTACAGTTCAAAAACTCATAATTATGCATTATTATTTGGTTATTTTCAATTCACTTTGTACCATTTGGTATATTAAATGCATTTTTTAAGATTTTTTTGAAGTATCTTTCCATGGGTAAGAGGTGCCTTCTAAATTTTTGTTGTGTTCCCATTTCATAAAATATACAAAATTTTTTAAAAAAGACTTATTTAAAAAATATTTTTTAAAGAAAAGTAACGCATTTTTTTTTTTGTGTGTGTGTGTATATATATATAAAATAAAATATATAATCTAAAACAAGTGAATTAATCTGTAAAAAATTTAAAATTATATATCTAAAATAACATTAGGGCTGAATTCGATTTATTACTTGGCGAAAATAATAAGTAGTTTTGATGAGTCAAATGATAATAGTTTTAAATTAACTTGTTTTATGCACTATAAAATTGTCAAATAAGTTGATTCGCGCAATTTCTTAAAACACTTTTGAATAAAAATAGTTGTTAAATTAATGAAACGGATTTTACATTGCGAATAAAATACATCGATCTGTCCTTAAAACGATAAATAATGATATAATTTGACGAACAATATTGAATTTTAACTGTTAAGGTATGTGCTGGACATAGAAGGGCTCATGCAAATTAAATCTACTCTAACTCAAAGTCCTCATGTAAAGTTTGGTGTGCTAGCTGACGTTTAGACCCCCTCTTCTGACTGTGGTTTTAAGTTACTATGCGTATTGGCTGTAGGGAAAGAAATAGATACCTGGATTCATTCATTACTACTAACAAACATGTTTTAAAGAATCTATGAATCCATCTTTTGATGATATTGTTATAGTGACCACACACACATAATTAACTTTAAACTTTTCAAAATTTGAAAATTTTGTGACGGGCTCATCGCGATTTTCACTAAATCTCCTTTTGGGTTTCTTTGGGGCCAGAATGGCAATTCTTTCCAACCAACTCGAGAAGTGAAGCGTGAGAAATATTCAAATGAGAGATCTTATAAATAGTAGAAGTTTAGCGTTCGCGATGTGGATACGGGAAGGGATTATACGAGGTCTATGTGTTCAAGTGATTAAGCTAAAGTGAGAGGCAATCCCGCGTTCATATTTAATATATCCGGACCAGTACGTTCAAGTTAAAGGTGGATATCAATCCACACGAGTTAAAGAGACGTCAGTTAGGATTCAAGCGAATTGCAGCTTACCCCAGATAGAACGGTAAGAAACTTTATTTGAACTACAAGGAACAGTGTGTTTATTGAGATTAGGATTAGCCGGTAAAGTTAAACATAGTGGTCAGTGACGCGATTGTTTGGTAATACGTATTGTGTGTCTTCTCACCACAGATTCACTTGGTTTAAATAATAATTTCATTATTGTATATTGTTTAAGTTAAAATTTTAATAAAGAGATATTAAGATTATGGCAACGTCTGGTTCTTCATTCACTCCCACACCTCTAGGTCGCCAGGAAAATGCAGAAGTAGACATGGGTGTAGCTACCGCCGTATCAATGATACGAGCCCCCAAACTACAGAGGCCTTAATATGAGTAACTACAGTCCACTAACAGGGCTACAATATCGAAAAAAGGGTCCCGAAGGAATTTTGATACAAGGCCCTCAGAAATAGCTACGCCAGTGGAAGTAGGGCAACCCCCACGGGCACGTGCCTTACAATTTAGCTGAGTGTGTGCCGACATACCATGATCATACACAGTAGCGCACACAGGAAATTTTCAAGGGGGGTTCCGAGGTCGAAAGTTCACCTTGCTTGTATCATGCTCCTTTTGATTTTGCCGATTTTGGGAGCAAAACACAGTAAAAAACTAATTTTTGAATAAATAATTAGCATTGATTAATAAAATTAATCATTAATAACAAGTAATTAATTAAATTTTACGTACTATATACTTAGAATTATAATCAATCAGAAAAAAATCAAGGGCTTGGGGGTCCGGATCCCCAGCCCCCCTTGTGTGTGCCACTGATCATATATAATTTAGAATGAATGCGGAAAGAAAAGTCAGAACAAAAGACATTAGGGTTTTTCTAAAGAATTATTTAGAGGAATCTGATTCGCATTAGCAAGAGGTTACGATAATTGTAATCGAACCTGTCCAACTCGCACAATCATTATCTGATTAATTATTTGTTTCAAGTTGCTGAGGCTTTAATTTATTAAATTGTTGAAAATTTTTAAGATCATTGAGATTTCATTTCATTTTAAGGGAACCAGGACGTCATACACATTCGAAAAATTGATTTTTCTGAATCTAAAAATGTCTTACACTTATTTGTTCGTTGATAAAATAACCTTAAAATATGAAAAAAAGTAATTGACAAAGATGTAAACCAGGGGCGGTAAACCCAAATGACCTTTTGGGCCACTTCTGAAAAACATAATCCCGTGAGCTGCATGTAAAAATATGTACCTTTATATTACATTTGGACAAACAAACAAACAAACAAACGAAAACAACAAACAAACAACAAACATTATTGGAACGAAAATTTAAAATGGAAGGAATTGTTGTTATTGTTTTCATTATTTTCCCTGTATACAAATAAAGTAATTTAATAATAAAAATGCAATGATCACACAAATATGCCTAGCTCTAAGTCTTCATACTGACATAATGGCTTCTACACTGCTGGACAATTGCTAAGGACGGATAACACTATCATCCATAGCAACCACAAAATGAAAGGAAGCAAAATGTGGAAAATTAGAATAAGTGCGGGATATTAGTAAGAAGAAGTGTGAGTATGCAAATTTGTTTTCCACGTCTGTTCATCACGTGATAGCGTTCATAAGAGCTTTAAAGGTTTTGACGCGTGTGGACGGTTGTTGTTTCAAGTCAAAGTTTTACAGGAAAGATTTAATAGACGAACTTAAAATTTTTGGCATGTCTTCCCGACATCACGTAGATGATTTTATGCGTGGCCGAATTATTGAAAGATCGAAGAAGGGCGAAACATAACAGATGTTGCCAGGAGTTCGACATCGCTCACAGCGTTGTTTCACGGCTGTCGAAGTCATTTAAAACTACTGGAATGTGTAGTAGACGGCACGGGGGAGGTCGTGTTAGAAGTTCGACGCCTTCAGAAGAGACATATCGTCCTATCAGCAAAAAGGAACAGGCGCACCACAGCTCAGCAGGTGGCAAATCAGTTTCTTGCTGCCTCATTAAAGCAGATCTCCCGAAAAACTGTTGCCAGACGTTGGAGGGGAGGAGGACTATACGCACGCAGACTTGTTGTGTGTGTCCCATTGACCAGACAGCACCGTACTGCCCGTTTGCAATAGTGTCGTGAGCATCACAATTGGACTGAACAGGACTGGGCATGCGTACTATTCTCAGATGAGAGTAGGTTCAGTATGTCATCGGATTGTAGACGCCAACTGATCTGGCACGAGAGTGGTACTGCTTATCGTCCAGAAAATATCCAGGAAAAGAACCGATATCCGACATGCAGTATCATGGTGTGGGCCGGCATCATGATCAATGGCCGCACGCGCCTACATGTGGTTGCGAATGGGACTATGACGGGCCAACGATACATTGATGAAGTTCTACTTCCTTATGTTCGTCTTTTCCGTGGTGCTGTCGGTGATATATTTGTTTTTATGGACGACAACGCAACATGTCATCGAACATTCGCTGTTCAGGATTGTCTAGACAGCGAGGGTATTCAACGTCTCGTATGGCCAGCGCGTTCTCCAGATCTAAACCCCATTGAAAATGTGTGGGATGCTTTGGGGAGGCAAGTTGCTGGTCGGAACTATCCTCCGACAAACAAGAACACCCTCATCGTGCACTCACAGAGGAATGGGATAAATTGCCTCAACAGCTGCTGGATAATGTTGTGCAAAGTATGGTACGACGTGTGGAATGTTGCATCACACTCCACGGTGGACATATCCCGTACTGATACCTTTCTTTAAGGTGCCTGCTGACTTTTAGATGCATTGTTCCATTTCTCCGTACGCAGATCAAATGAACATTTTTTTCTTTCAGATGTTTCACAGCTTTTGTACTTTCCAGAACAATAAATATTCTTTATTCTAATGTCTGAACAGTGTGGCAACTATATTTTATTCTGCTAGGCCTCATATCTCGCTTAATGTTATGCTACATAGCAATTTGTGATCCGTCCTTAGCAATTGTCCAGCAGTGTATATGGATATATATATGGCTCCAAATTTTTTTTTACTTCTATACAGTATAACTCTGCATATAGTGAACCTGTTTTTTTAGTCAAATAGGAAAAAGTTTTTCAAAAAATAGTTTTATGTGTAAAAAGGGGAAAAAAATAAAAAATTTCAAAATTACAAAAAAAATTTTTAAAGAAAAAATCTTAATATTTTACTAAAAAAAATAGTTCGCTATTGTGTGTATTGTTTTATATACGCAGTGCGGTAAATAAGCTTTAAGACTGTGTCCGTAAGAAGAAATAGAAGTAAGAAATTAAATCCTGTTTTGGTTTTTTATTCAAATTTGGACCCTCCGGCTTCAATGCATTTGTTATAGTGATTTATTAAGGAATAGAACGCCTGTTGTAAATCCCTTTGTGGAATGGCCTGCAAAGCATGCGTCGAAGATACTTGTAAGGTCAAAATATCCTCGAAATAACACCATTTTAATTTCATTTTAAATTTTGGCAACAAGGAGTAGTCACAGGGTGTTAAAGCAGGTAAATACGGTGTATGATTCAACACACAGACATTATTATTTGTCAAAAATCGGCGAACAACAATGAAGGTGTGACTAGATGCATTGTCGTGTAACAAACACCAACTGCTTTCAGTCCAATATTCTGCACGAATGCGACGAATTCTGGCCATCAAACGCCTTAAAACAGCTAAGCAGTACTGACCTGTAATTGTTTGTGCAGTTAGAACAAATTTTTGTGGATTATACCCCTAACATCGAAGAATGTAATAAGTATTATTTTGATTTTTGATTGAATTTTCCTCGTTTTTTGGCTTACGGTGAATTTTCTGACTTCCATTCGGTACTTGGTTTCTTTGTTTCAGGGATTGGAAACACCAGGTTCATCACTTGTAACAATGGACTTCAAGAACTTTTGATCGTTTTCAGCGGCTAAAATGTTGTCTCTTACAATGTGCATTTCTCATTGCTTTTTGTTCAGAGGATAAAGTGTGTGGAACAAATTTAATTCAAACTTTTGTTTTGCCCAAATCTTCATGCTGGATGGTTCGAATTGTTTCTTTGTTGATGTTCAAAGAGTCTTTCATCATTTTTAATGACGTACAGTAATCGCTTGTCGTACTTTCTCAATAATTTCAGGTGATCTAGATGAAATTGTCTTCCACTACGCTGATCATCTTCTATCACATCTCTTCCCTCCCAAAAATAATTGTGCCACACAAAAACGTTTGATCTACTTAAACAACAGTCACCACTAACTTGTTTCATTAGTTGGTATGTTTCCGAAGCACTTTTACCAAGTTTTGCGTAAAATTTGATTACAGCTCTTTTCTCCATCTTAAAAAATCAACATGAAAAAAAATCACTTCTGCAATGAACGCTCGTCTTCTCTCAGCTACTTAACGAATGCCATCAACTTGTTCGCATTGTGTCAGAAGACCATGGACATTATGATGCATGCGCATTTGCACTCATGGCGCCATTACAGCCTACGCTCCGGGACAAGTCTTGAAAACTTATTTGCAACATTGTGTATGTGCAAAAAATGTTTTACATATTTAAGAGATACTTTTTTAAAAAAAGATACATAAACATAAGCATGTATTACGAGATCTAAAAAATTATGTTCAACTTGACTTAAACAGAAAAAAATTATTTTTGTGTTTCTATAGAATGATTAAAACATCTTTATTATAAGATTACAAACAAATATAGGCTCTATTTGAAATTTTTAAAAATAAAATATACCCCACAAACAAAGAGTCTTATTTTTAACATTTAAATCTTTCGAGCATGTCTTGGTACCCTTAAAGCATTTGCCTTAGCTCGTGTCTTCTCAGTCAATCAGTTCAGGTGCTTCGCTGTTGCCAACTTCTGTTTTTCACAGAAACTTTCTTTTAAAACTTAACATTTGCCAACACTGATGTACGTAAGTAAACAAAATACACTTGATTGAAAAGTACATGCATAATATAAGTATTATTTTTAGTTTTGAAAAATTAAAACTTTTTTTTGAACACTTTTATCCAATTATCAGATTTGAAATTTTATCCAGATTTTACAAGAGTAGAACAAAGTCACTAATGTCATTTTTGAATTCAATGGAGAACACATGATTTTATTTATCATGTGATCACCATTAATTTAGCCCATTAAAATCATTCATTCTATTTTGATTAAGAATCTCACACTGGATTTAAAAATTTTTTAAAACCTTTTATAAAATTCTTGTACAATTAATTAAAAAAATAGCACAGAAAGAAGGTTATGTTGTCTAATTAAGCGATTATTTTTTACGATATGTTTTAAAAAACATTTTTTTTCTAATACACATATGAAACCTAAGAATTCTTTTTCCAGTGTCTTCGTTCTTTCTTCTTTTAATCCTTCGCAACCGGATACAGTTTTTCGATGCTTGGTAAAACAGCAGGATTAAAGGATAATCCAAGGATACTCATTACCTTAACCGAAGAAAGTACAACGATGTTAAAGCCATCGAACCGTGTTTATGCTTTTCGGGTCACATGCAACGTTATTCGGGTCGATTTTATGTGTATGGGAATGCACAATGATTTATAGTAATTTCTCTCGATTTTTTTGGTAACTTCATTCAGCGATATTTTTATATTCTATCTGCATTCACAAATGCCGTTTGGCTGGAAAATTTGATGAAATGATAAATAGTCAGCGAGTCCTATGTAAATAAACACACATTTTAAACGAGCTTAAGATGCTACGCAAAAATATGTGTCTCTATATATCTTTCTTTCTATCTCTCTACCCTCTCTATATAAATAATCATTAATCCTATATTTTTAATTGCCATAAATTTAATTTAAAGTTAAACTACGAGGTGTGACAAAATAAAAACGAGAATGGTCCAATAAGTCATTGTACTTACAAAATCAGTTCTCCTTCATAGTATCACCTTCAAACTAGTTTCCTTTAGCATCCACACACTTCTGCATTCAGAGCTGCCATTGCTGGTAACAGTTCTGGAATGAGGTTTTTGGAAGTATCTTTAGGAGAGATTTTCCGTTATTGCCTGAACCTCTTCAACTGAGGTAAAATTAAAATGTGTTCCCCTTTCAGCAAGATTTAGCTGTAGGAAATAAAAAAATTCTCATGAGGCCGAATCAGGCGAATAAGGAGGACATTCCATCACAATGTTTTTGCTGGTCTGAAACTGCTTGACAGATAGGGCTATGCGAGCGGATGCATTGTCTTGGTGCAACAGCCAGCCATCACTCCAAAATTCTGCCTTTTTTTTTTCTAATTTTTTTTTCGAAGTTTTTTTAGTACTTCAATATAGTAGTGTTGATTAACATTCTGACCACTAAAATGCGAGGGGGAACCCACTCATATTACAAATTTTGGCTATGCTTGGGTCTGTAATCACTGCCTTGGGTGCCCAGCAATTTCATCATCGTCCACACTGACTCTTCTCTTGAAAATCTCTTACACCACTCAAACACATGTGCACCAAACAAAGTTTCATCTGCATAAGCCTCGGTTAGTATCTGAAATTTTTTCGTGGCTGATTTCTTCACAAGAAACTTGATGTTGATTCGACATTTTCCCGGCAGAATGCAATTGCACGTATTCAATCAATGACGCAGTACTCCCAACTGGCACGATCGATTAAGGCGAAAATGGCCACATAAATAGAGGAGGTGCGTCGAAAGACGTCACCCAAACAGCTGTTGTCAACTCCACTCTTTTTTTAAGCTACACACTTGGTCTCTTTTTGTGTGTGTGTCGCACCTTGTATAAATAAAAGTTTAAGACACAAGACAGTGCAGCTCAAAGTTAAATGATCACAATAAAATAATAGCTATCTCTTAGTCTTAGGAACTGAGATTGTAGTGTTGAATATAGTTTTAAGGCTAGTGAACCTCCCCTACATCTCCCTATACCACTGAAAATAGTGTAAGAATAAGTTTCTAACAATGTACTATGTAGAATAACGTTATACTAAACAATTGATATTTTAAATACTAAAAGAACTTAAGCTTTCAGTTAAGATTGCAGGGTCTAATACAGTTTCAAGCATCAACCTGGGGTGTTTTTTTTTTTTTTTTTTGCTTATTTTACCAAGCTAAAATAAAATTAGAAGAAAAAATATATAATTTAAAATTTTTTTAATTAAAATTAATCTATAAAAATTTATAGAAGAAATAATTAGAAGAAAAAATATATAATTATTAAAAAATATATAATTATAAAAAATATATAATAAAATTAGAAGAAAAAATATATAATTTAAAAATTTTTTTTAATTAAAATTAATCTATAAAAATTTATAGCTTCGTATTCCTAGAGTATCAAAAAGTAAACTACTTACTTAGAGGTATATAGTAAGTTTAAGAGTACTAAAATTAATTTGTTAAAAAATTTATATTGCTAAAATAACTTAAAGTAACAGTAGTAGTATTCAAATTTTCCTATAAAAAGATCCAAACAATGCAGAAAACAGGAAAATATTATAAAAGAGAATTATATATATTGTGTAAGGGAAGTTATTATAAGCAAGTTAAAGGCTCACCATAAGGTAGACCAATAAGTAACTGTCTAGTTCAGTGTTTCTCAAACTGTGGGGCGCGCACCTCTAGGGGGCGCGATGACCTTACGAGGGGGCGCGAGCATATCGAAAATAAAAGATTTAAAAATAATTAGTTTACTGGAATGAATTAAAACAAAATACTTTCAGACATAATAAAAAATGCACTTTTACTCTGATATAATTTATAGGCGCGCGCGCGCGATATTAAGTCAGCAAAAATAAAAACTTCTTCAATACCTAATTAGCTATCTTTGATCCTATAACCAAATAAAAAAACTTTTATTTGATTTGCTGTAATCCCATGATGAGAGATTTTTTTATTACGCTTTTTCTTAACCTAACATACAACTCTTTCAGAGAAAAAACAGATCCCAGACCCAGAATGGAAAAAATTTAGGAACATAAAAAATTCATCACTGTCATTATTTTTGAAATACTGCACATTATAGCTGTAATCTGTTTGACCTTCTAAGTTATTGGTACAGTTAGTTATGACCCCTCTCTTATGTGTTCTCTGTTGCGCTTTTTTCCATGCAAAAGAGTTTTATGATATTTGGAAAACCACGGAGGGCACACACACACACACAAGCACATGAAGGATTACTTGTCCAAGACATATTTTTATAAATATTTTCAACATATAAAGCAGTGCTTCTCAAACTTTCACTACTGGTGCCCCCTTTTCAATCACAATTTTTATCGCGCCCCCCTTATACATTAATAACGTACTGAATGCAATAATAAGGCACTTTGACGCTAAAGCAACACTCTTTATTATAATCCGTACAAATTCATGACAAGAGTATTAAATTTCGTACATGTTACTTTTGAGTAAAAAAAAAAAAAATTAAGTGATAGGATAATTATTATGTTATTTTTCCTTTCTCTGATTTTTAAATTGGAACATATTGCAAAATGCGGTGGTTGCTTAGAAGACAAAATATAGATATCAGCTAAATGTAGAAAAAGAACTCAGAGGGTCAATTTCTAATCATATAAGCATTCCTTTGAAAAACTTTGCTCTGTAAGACAAGCCCATGGAATTACCGACTGAAGGCCCCGCTCTTTGCCCGAGTTCATTTATAAGAAAATTAAACATTATTGATATAATCGCTTAGTTGTAAGGAGAATAAAGCCAAGTGTGCGACAATGTTTACAAGAATGTAAAATGATTTTTTTTAAAAGGATTGCTCAAATTATAATTAGTTTTAAGCGAACTGTAATTTTAAGTCTCAAAGAATTAGCATTTAGAATTGATGTTGAATAATGAACAATAAAAAAAATTCTGATGAAGAATAATTGTATTATTTTTAATATTTAAAGTGAAAAGACTTCAACATGTTTTTTAACCCTGGAGCAGGCACCCCTCGATACTAATGGTCGATCGGGGTTATTTGAGTCACCCCAATCCTTTTTTTTATAATTATTTTTATAGTACACAATAAATATCGTAATTCCAGTGAATAATTTCATAAACAGAAAATATACTCACCTACTTTCAAGGACACAGAAAACATTTCGGAAAAAAAGTTATCACACCGGGAACTCAGACAAAACAAGTACCTAAAGATCATAAAAAAAACGTCTGTCACTCTCAAAAAAGAGGGAGATATGTGACGAATATATTTTAGTTCACGTGAAGATTGTCAAACAGGAGGATAGTGTCAGGGCCATTGGTAACAATTAAACAATTTTGCCAGAATTACCGATTTCGTGCACTGTGTGCTCGACGTGACCGCTCCCGGATTAAAAGTGTATTTATTACGATATGGATGTTCTAAAAAAATTATGTAAAACGTTTTCATTATGCTTGGCTTAGTAATCCTTCAAACTTCCCTAAATGAAAAAACAAATACATAAGAGCAGGAACGTAACTAACCGTACAAGCTCGAAGGTTGCAGCAAATACATTCTGCTGCCTAGAGCTGATGGCAATAATATATAACAGTGATGAACTTTTATCTTTAAAATGTTTTTGATTATGGCTCTGGATTTTGTCTTTCCTCTAAAGAGTAGCATTTTCGCTTTGAAAAGAAACGTAATAAAAAAATTTCTCACCATGGGATTACAGCAAATCGAATAAAACGTTTTTATTTGGTTATAGTATCAAAGATAGCTAAAAAATGAGGTTTTGAAGTAAAAGCTTTTTATTTTTGATCATGTAAAATCGCAGATAATATATATATATATATATATATATATATATATATATATATATATATTATTTCCGTGTAAATGTGTATATTTTTTATTATTCAGAAATTTTTTTGGTTTTTCTTCATTAAGTAAATAAATTTTTTGAAACTTTTATTTTCGATATTCTAGGTGTATCGCGCCCCCCAAGGGGGCGCGCAGTTTGAGAAACACTGATATAAAGCATAACGAAAAACGTTTCACACAATGTTTTTAGCAGTAACATACATATTATCATAATGAATATACTTTTTACCCGGAAGTGGTCGCGCGGGACACACAGATTACGAAATCGTTAATTCTGGCAAAACTGTTTATTTATTACCAAAGAAAATTGAAAAGTCCTTGAAAGTAGGTAAGTAAACTTTCTCTTAGTTAAATCATTCACTGGAAACATGATTTGTATCGTGTACAATAAAATAATTATAAAAAAAGGATTGGGGTGACTCAATAACCCCGACCGTATCGAGTGCGCGCCTGCTCCCGGGTTAAAACATGTTGAAGTATTTTCGCTTTAAATATTAAAAATAATTCAATTATTCTTCATCGATATTTATATTATTGATCATTATTTAACATCAGTGGCGCACACAAGGGGGTCCGCCCCCAAAGCCCTTGATTTTTTCTCCCGATTGATTATAATTCTAAGTTTATAGTACGCAAAATTTAGTTAAGTATTTGTTATTAATGATTAATTTTATTCATTAATGCTAATTATTTATTCAAGAATTAGGTTTTTACTGTGTTTTGTTCCCGGAAATCGACAAAATCAAAAGGAACCTGATACAAGATTGGTGAACTTTGCTCGTTGGGGTGGTTTTCGGAGCACATAGTCCCGTCGGACTCTAATCTCCTATCCTGGAATTTAGATGACTGTACATAATTTACCATTGCCCTTTTTACTAAAGTATTAAGTTAAAAGTAAAATTTAAATTAAGAAGAATTAGGATGTATAAAAATTTATTGGGTGAAAACATTTAAAAGAAAAATAATATGAAAATAAAAAGCTCTTTTAAGAGCTAGAAATTCATTTATCGAAGCGTCCATTAGGTGGGCGGAGTTACGGTGGTCAATCAGGTTGCAGCAAGAACCGAGATCAGAAAGTGCGGGAAAAAATAACAGGAGGTGGGAATATGGGCTGTGGGTAGAATGAAAGCAATTTTATTGGCCGAGCCAGGAGTTCAAGTAATGGGATATAAGAACTTTGCTAGATTTGGTAGCCAATCAGAACAAACTGCGATTCAACAGAGTTGGATCGCAGTGAAATTTAGAATAAATAATTTGAAAAATGAATAAATAAAAAAGGGTAAAATTAATTAAAATCAGGATCGACCAAGATGTCTCTTGGTTTGCGAATGAAGGGATAAGTTGGATAGGTAGAGATAGCTTGTGTGGATAGATGGGTTTTCATGCCCGTCTATATTACTGAAGAAATTAATTGCAAGTTTTCTAATAGTGTGTTTGTCTGATGGTCGGAATTTTTAATGCTGATCGAATGTCAGCGTTCCTCATGTACCAGTGTACATCGAGGATTTGTCGTAATATAAAATTTTGGGAGCTTTCAATGAGATTGATATTGGATCTTGCTGCATGTGCCCAGATTGGTGAAGCATACGTCAGAAGGGGTTTTAAGATCAGAGTGTAGATAAGCAATTTATTATGTCTATTTAATTTAGACTTTTTAACAATAAGGGGGTAAAGATTACTCGTAGCATTTTAAAATTTATTTCTAATGTGTGTAATATGTTGTCTGAATGTGAGGTTTTTATCAATAATGACACCAAGATATTTGGTGTGTTGAGACCAGGGTATCCCTTTCGACCCCGCCCCGCCCCCCTTGTAAAATTCCTGTGTGCGCTACTGTTTAACATCAATTATAAATGCTAATTCTGTGAGGCTTAAAATTACAATTCGCTTAAAACTAATTATAATTTGAGCAAGGATTTTAAAAAATTCATTTTACGTTTTTGTAAACATTGTCGAGCACTTGGCTTTGCTTCCCTTACAATTCAGCTATTATATCAATAATGTTTTATTTTCTTATAAATAAACTCGTGCAAAGAGCGGGCACTTCAGCCGGTATACTTTTAATGTATCAGTGCTGCACAGAATATTTTATAACTAATTAATTAATACTAAATTTAAAAAAAGTTTAATAAGTATTAATGACGTCCATGAGCTTGTCTTGGAAAGCAAAGTTTTTATAAGGAATGCTTATTATTAGAAATTGACCCTCTGAGTTCTTTTTCTATATTTAGCAGATATCTATATTTTGTCTTCTAAGCAGCTACCGCATTTTGCAATATGTTCAATTTAAAAATTAGAGAAAGGAAAAATAACATAATAATTATCCTATTATTTTATTTATTTATTTTGCTTAAAAGTAGTATACAAAATTTAATACTTATGTTACTAATTTGTATGGTTTATAATTAAGATCGCCTATTGTAGCTTTAGCGTCAAAGTGCATTATTATTGCATTCAGTACATTATTAATGTATAAGGGGGGGCGTGAAAAATTGTGATCGAAAAGGTGGGCGCCAGTATTGAAAGTTTGAGAAGCACTGGTCTAGTTCATGTTTATCTTCCACTTTTATGGGCGTAACTACATAGACAATACATAGTATTGTTTATAAAGAGTGTTTTTTTCCAGGTATAGAAGTTTAAGTTGGCATTACTTTCCAAGATGGCGACCGATTTAACAGCTGTCAAGTGATTTATTCTCAGTTTGGTTTGGCAATTCATCAAAACGATCATCAAGCAAGGCGTAGATTCGTCGAATGGGCCCAAAACGAGATTGCCGTTGTTCCCGATTTTCATAAGCGAATTTTGTTTAGCGATGAAGCGCACTTCTGGTTGAATGGCTACGTCAACAAACAAAACTGCCGCATTTGGAGTGAAGCTAATCCACAAGTGTATGTCGAAACACCGTTACATAAAGAAAAACTGACTGTTTGGTGCGCTTTATGGGCTTGTGGAATCCTTCTTCAAAAACGATGAAGGCCACAACGTTACAGTCAATGGTGATCGGTATAAAGCCATGATTACTAACTTTTTCATTCCTGAATTGAACAATCATGATGTCCAGGAGCTGTGGTTCCAACCAGACAGCGCACCATGTCACACAGATCGTGCCACAATCGATTTATTGAAAGACACGTTTGGTAACCGCCTAATTTCGCGTTTTGGACCTGTGAATTGGCCTCCAAGATCTTGTGATTTAACACCGCTAGACTATTTTCTGTGGGGCTATGTAAATTCATTGGTCTATGCGGATAAGCCACAAACGCTTGACCATTTTGAAGACAACATTCGCCGTGTTATTGCCGATATACGGCTACAAATGTTGGAAAAAGTCATCGAAAATTGGACGTCCAGATTGGACTACATCCGAGCCAGCCGTAGCAGTCATATGCCAGAAATCATATTTAAAATGTAATGCCACAAGATTATCTTTCGAATAAAAAAATTCATGTCAATCGAATAATACATCGTTGTTTTATTGCAATTTAAAGTTCTATACCTCTAAAAAAACACCCTTTATCTATATATAAATGATCCATTTTTTTTTTCAGAAAATATAAGGATTGCAAATCAAATAAAATTTTTGTTCCACTTCTATATTTTGATTTTTTACCTACAAAAACAATATTAATTCCCGTTTTCTAGACATTTAACTACATTTAAGTTAGTATAATCCAATGTAGCATTAATAAAGTACTACATTGGATTAGTAACATGCATGTATTAATATATATATATACAGAAAAACTATAAATTACAATCAGGTTCTTAATTTCATTTAAATCAGAATATAATACAGGATCATAATATTCTACTTAAATATTGCCTAAAACAAAATTAACAGATGAATTTTATAAATACATATTTTAATATTAACCCATCAGCCAATAATTTAGCTAATATTTTGATAAATTATAGGTCATGTTATTTAAATAAATCACCAAATAGATACTAAAACGTAAGTAAGTTTATTATGTTCAAAAGTCTACGGGAATGATGGTTGCATTATTGGCTGCATATCATTGCATTGGGCGAAAACGGTCAATAGGCTGGCTCTCTCTCTCTCTCTAGTGCGTAAATACCTAGTTATATTTTAAAGACCACGAATTGTATCAATTAATTATTATGTTGTGACAACTTTCTCATATTAATTCTCTGTCTGTAATCTAAAGATTCTCTTTTCAGATCACAAATGACACGTCTGTCATTATTTAAATAATAGTTTAAAAATAACGTATTTCTTACAAATATATATTTCTTGGCCAAGCTTCGAACTTGCACACTAAATGTGATCTAAGCCTTTTCGAATGCTTCTTTGGTATGTACCCTTTTCATATTAATAATGGATTCAGAATATTTATCCATTTTGATCCTTAGGATTTCGCTCTGAGCATAGTAATGTAAACAGAACGGGTAAAGTTTGCTTGCTACAAAATTGGCCCTAACCACAGAACGCATTTAAGCTTGTTGTGCTTATAGGTACTGTTGCATAATATCATTCATATGTCTTTCTCCTTTAAAATGTTGTACGTATATATACATACAAAATGTAATATGATATATAAATAGTCACATTTTATAATCTATTATTAATAATTTATATTCTATATCTCTCTCTATATATTTAACACTAGTGAGCTAAAAGCGAAGAGAATGAGCGTGTTTATGTTGCACTATAAGGCAATCCAAGGACTATACTGACGATGGATCTCGTAGTTTTGGACCTCGGTCAAGTGATGAGGACGACACCTGAGCTGGCACTCACTTTTCAAATTACCACACCACGCCGACGGGAGGAGTTTAAACCTCTCTACACGACAGGTTTTCAGTGGCACTAGTGTTCGAACTCAAGACACGCCGGCCACGAGTTCGTGACTATGACCACCAGGCCATCGTGGCAACGCAAAGAATAGGAAACTAGTACATTTCTTCCAATGTACGAATGAGGGAAGCTTTGGAAAGAAAATAAATAAAATATAAGAAAATCATAGTCACAAACAAATGCTCTAGTGCGGGGGTGACCAACCTTTATGGATCAACGTGCCATTTTTTCTAAAGAATTGTTTCATGAGGGCCACACACCAAATAATTCTGACTTTTGATTATTGGCTACAATAAATTATTGCGATAATTATTGTGATAACAAAACTCTTTATTTACTACGAAAAAATACCTTTTGCACTGTATAGTTGTAAATATTTTAGTTATACGTGTAATTCAAATTAAAGTAACATTAGTGTGAGTTCTGTTGTTGCAGATTGTGTGGATGACAAATAACTTATATTAGGATTGTAAGATATTACTTTTTTTGTTGAATGCGTGCTCAATAGGAGTCATCTGCCAATCGGTTTTTAAGCATTTATTTTTGCCGTGGTTCACTTTTGTGACTAGAGCATTTGCGATTTGTTTCAAAATGCCATTTTACAGATGATATATGTTCTGCATACCACTGTTCTAGAACATAAAACGCACACCGCTTTGTCACCTTTACTAACAATGCCATATTTCTAGATTCACCAAATTTGAAATTTATCTTGCCCTTTTTATTTATTTATTTTGCTGAACTAGCCATGTGTTATAAATAACACTTAAAATCATAAATATAATACAAACAAACTTTAAAACACAGCTGTGTTAATGAAATCGACTATGCTATGCGTAAACAAATTTTTGTAATTGTAGTCCGCGACGTAACTATGGCAAGACAATAACAAACGAGTGTGTTCCCCGCCACCCCAGGATCGATCACTCGCATTTGTTCGTAGTACTTCATAGTGAACTTTGTTATTTTGAAATAAAATGCAAACCATTTTGATTGCTGGCGTGCCCAAAATATTGTGCCGCGTGCCATTCATGGCATGCGTGCCAATGGTTCGCCTTCCCTGCTCTAGTGTGAATAATTTACCATTGATTTTTTGTTGGAAATAACTTATTTTTTTGTAACTATTATACCTGAAAAGATCGGATGTGTAAATAAAAATGAAGGACAATTCCCACGAAAGTTGCTTACGAATTCCACCTTTCCAGCGAATTTCTCAGCGACCGAGTCTATCGCAAAATCATCAAAGATCAATTATGAAGAAGCGTAAAAGTGTGTCCTGGCATCACAGTCTATTTAGAATCCCTTTTATGCCACTCACGCACCTTTTAGCATGAACACAGACTATGATTCCTACCTATCTACAAACCAATCTAAAAGCCCGCCGTTGCGTGAAGTGAGACCTATCTGGCTAATCGACGGGCTTCCGATATGCCTTGCCTCCTGCCCTCGTTTCTTTGTGTCTAATTTCGGTGGGAAAGACGTCTTTGTGCGTGCAGTGAGTGTATTCTTCGCCGGCGATGGTCCACACTGTCGTCTGTTGATATGAAAGGTGGGGTGCAGCGGTTGATTGTGTGTTTTCCTTTCGGTTTCTTGCTCTTTACTGCTTTCGTTCGAATTTCGGAAAGTGCGGAGGATATCGAGGCCTTAGATTCGTACAGATCTGTGACAGGTGTGTTTCATTTTTTTTAGTTTTAGTAGAGAGTAGCCTATTCTTATTTTTATGAACAGCTTATTGACTGGCTTAGATTTTTCTTTACAAGCATATTGAAGAATATTTGAATCTAAAATAGTTACTAATATTACGAAACTGAAAACTGAGTATAAATCATATTTTTTAAGCGCTACAAAAAGATTTTTTTTTGAGCGTGTAAATTTAATTATTTACACTAAGCGACATTTTAACTGGCTTTAGATTCACCGGGTATTGATTTAACCAGCCTTTTAAGTGAACAAATGATGTATTCTAACAAACAGTTTATTTCAGGTTATGGTATTTTTCTTCCTTAACCCTTTATCTACCGCATTATGATTTACTGCAGTTTTTTTTCATGCAATAATTTTTTTCGAATCACCACATTGGAAATTATGGGATATACATAAACAAAATACACAACTTTGGGAAATTTAATCCGTTATAGCTAATTAATTAATTAAAGATATTCAACGGTTAAATTAATTATGTACACTGTTCACTTAAAATAAATAGTCAAATCGTTTTCTAAGATCGTCATTAACATACAAAAAAGTAAGACACCTTTTGACATTAACTATTTTTTCGGAATAAAAATGGCAATCTTCGCAATCCGCTGAAAACGCCGTTAGCGGGAAACGCAATTTCTGTTACAAAACTTTCACCTTCCCCGCTAAAATACTCATCATAGGGCCCGTGCTGTCATGTATCTTGGATTGATTGATTGATTTAATATTAACGTCGCACTGTTCAGCTACACGAGGGCTTTTGGCGACGGACCACGTAATTTTGAACCATGGTCAAGTGACATGGGGACACCTGAGCTGGCACCCCCCTCTCCTAACTACCACACCACACCAACGGGAGGACGTTTCAGCTCTCGACAGATTTAACGTGCATCGCTGCCCTACACGGCGGGTCTTTAGTGGTACTGGGATCGAACTCGTGACCAGGCAAGCCACGATCCGATACCTATACCACTCGGCTACCGCGGCCACCATGTATCTTGGAAGAGTGGATTTAAAAGAATATTCCTACTAAGTATCGTCAGAGTATTCGCAAAAATGGTTATTCTATGTCACTTTAATGGTACTTATAAGTACCGTCGCTAGATAAAGAGTTTAATAAGCAATTTAGAAATTTTTCTGTAATATGAAGATATACGATGACACACACACAGTAAATATGTTGGCGAGTTGTGGGAGTTTGGAGAGTGTAGTGAGGTGTTGGTTAGCGTTGTTTAAATGTAAAAGGACTGTCGCCAATAGTGCTCCTGCAGATTTCTGAAAACAGGAATAGTTTTTCCTCACATCCTAATATATATTATAAACGGGAAAGTTTGTGAGGATGTTTGGGAGTCTTTCACGCATAAACAACTGAATGGATTTTAATGAAACTATACAATAGTATAGCTTATACATCAGAATAGCACATAGGCTATAATTTATAGACATTGTGGGAAGTGTCCAAAATATAACAATAATTGTCAAGTAAGTAGGAAAAAGTTCTGCCATCTGCAAAAAAGCCCGCGACAGCAAATATCTATCTTTTATGTGTGAAGCTAACCTTTGCAATTTGTTTTGTCTATGCCAGGCGCCAGGAACTGCGAAAGTTTGAACAGGCAGAGTGTGAGGCTGATTACAATTTTAGTATAAAAAAATACAACAAAAAGTAATATATTAACGTATTACACTTCCAGATATAAATTATTTATACTATTTTAATCGAAAAAATAACATTGTTTATTCGCTTATGATTTTAGAAAAGTTGGAGTATGTTACGTTCGCCAATTTTTAAATCTGAATATTTACGGAATGCGCAATATTAATTAAAGTAAAAATTCGCTGAAATTCTAAATACAAAACACAGACAATTATTCTATAAAAATCCTTCGAAAACGAATACGTCTCGAATCAGTCGACCTGAAAAATAATGTATTTTGAGCCAAGATTGATTTACGCCGTTCAGAAAAAGCTTTTCACTGTTTTTTAAATCGTGCTATATAGTTTTCAGTTATGGTAATTTAAGGTCGCTTACATAGAATTCGAAGATTCGGTGTACTTTTCGATTTCCACAACGTGAGAAAAAACGATATTTGATAGTTTAAATGACGTTAGTGAAATTATTTTGTAAGTTAAATATTAACAGAAAGAAAGAGGTCCTCACACTCAATAAATGTCTTTTAAATTCAACGTAAAATCGATTATCCCATTTGAATGCAAAGTTGTAATAATGGTTTCCATTAAGCAAGACGATAGTTTAAAATTTAAATACTATTTATAGTGGATAAAAAAATATTAAAACAAATTTACAGTTCAAAAGATAATATCGAAATACAAAACAAACTTGTTGAAAAAGACCAAGTGTAGGGCACCCATTTCACTAAACTTGAAGAACGGTGGATAGTTAAGGGGGAATATTATAAACCTATAACAAAACTACAGTAAAATTGATACTGGATGTATATCGAAGGTTTTACAAGTCTGTCGATGCATAATTCTAAACCTTTCAAGAAAGTGTAATAATAAGTATTATAATAATTGGTAAAAAAAAGGTAGTTTTAATATTTTAAAAAAATAGAAGACAAAGTAACATTTTTATTCAACTGAGAATTACTTAAATAAATTTTAATTCTTTATAATATTTTATTTTTTAAATATTTTGCATCAGTTAAAATATACTCAAATTTTAAATATTTAATAACGTCTTATCAAATTCAAAGTTTTTATAACTTCTTCATTTATAAAAATAATTGCATGAAACTTTTTTTTCCGTTTATCGAACATTTCAAAAAATGCTCACAATTTTAATTCAACATTTAATACAGTTGTGGAATTTTGTAATTATAAAAATTTCTACTTTTCTGAACATACAACTATTTTTAAAAAGGTACATTTTCGTTTCCGGGACTTAAAAAGTTGCAAAGTGAGTGAGTGAATATTAAGGTTCCACTGTTCACTTACTGAAGAGATATCATAGCGAGAGGGGAAGGGGAATTTCTATGACAATGTGTTATGCATTTAAAAATGTTCAAGCAACGCCGGGGGGGAAATAAACCTGTCTGACAGAAAAGAAGCAAAAAAAAAAAATCGAAACAGCGAATTTTAAGTTATACACTCGGAAAAAGGCCGAGCAACGCCGGGCTAAGCGGAGGAAGGGGGGGTGAAAGTTATTTTGAAAAAGGGTATTAGAAGTGCTGATTTTATGTGAAGGAAAGGGAAATTTTTATAAAAGTAGAGAAAGCCCAAGCAACGCCGGGGCCATGCAGCTAGTATTTAGAATAAAATATTTTCTTTCCGCTAAGAGTGGGGATGAGTTTTTTTCTCTAGGTGTCGGTTTTCTAGGTCTAAGCCTTTAGGTTCAGCTCGATTCCCTTCGGCCTTCCGTGAATAGTCCTAGCGTTGCTCCAGAATATGGCATAGTAAACAACCAATCAGAAAGTCAGAATGCATATTAGTTACCTTAAAATTCGGAGTGTAATGCGACACTTTCAAGCGGCATTTTTTAATTTTAAGATATATTCACTGTATAACGTGCATCCCTTTTTTTACGAAGGAATCTGCAATATATGTTTGCAATGCTATTATGTTTGAAATCCCTTTGTTCGAGATATTACCCCAGGATTTTAAAAAAAAATAGTATATTTCTAGGAAAACAACCCTTTTAAGTTCATAAAGTATGACATTTCCTTAAAATAAACAGTATTCCGATCTTGATCTTTGATCTTGTTTTTTTTTTATGCAAACCTCTTTTTTTTATTTTTGAAGCTATCATTTTTATACCCGGCGTTTAACACGCACCCATAAATTCCGATCTTATTTTTTATGTTAAAAGTGTGCATTATACACCCGATTTTACAGTAAGTAGAATTTCTGTGAAATCCTTCCCCTCCCCATTCTAAATGTGTTGTAATATATTCTTCATCCGTATGATCATTTTTATTACAATATTTTAAACTCTGGTCTAGGTTGGTCATATGGCGGGTCGTTAAGATGACCCCTAACATATCCACAAGCTATTTTTATCCGAATCCTATGTAAACATAAATATTTGTTTATGAACTTCATTTTAATTAATTGTAATTGATGCCCATTGGTAAAAGACATCAACCTTCGTATTGTGATGGAAGTGGGAGTTCGCGAATCGAGACAACGGGCTCAATCCCTGATTCAACTAACGACGATTTTGTGGAATAACAAAGGTAGCTTGAATTTGGATTCATGTTTCTCTGAAATTTCCCACAAAGCATTATGTGGAAGTGAAGAAAGGAAAGTGCTGTTTCAGGTAGTCATCTTGTAACGGGTTCTATTCGGGCTTCTACGAATCCTCTTGGGGAAAAAATTCTTTAAGAAGTCTCAGGGGTGTTAAATTTCTCTAGAGGTCTGAAAATATAAACTATTTTCAAACAGGTATAATTTTTTTAAATTTGAATTAAATGATTCGAATCTTTTACACATTATTTATAAAAGAATGGAGCTTCAGAAAAGTATAAAATGTTTAAAATATAATAATTTTGAAAATCACATAAGTATATGAAAATTCTATAATAAATATTAAGTATTTTTGCGTTGCGTTTCTAAAATAGTAGCCTCTGATGTATAAAACTTTACAGAATTATACTTTATAAAATGCATCATACTCTTTAAGCCCTATCTAATTTTAGTAATATATATCTTTTGTATTTCAAAATATTTGTAAAATATTGCAATTTCTTAAATATTTTTTAAAAGTGTATTTTTTTTACTTATTAAAATATGTAAGTTATTATTCTAATTATATAAAAGTAGGTACATTGTAATAAGAATACATTTATCTTTTATAAATGATCTTATAGCTAGTAATTAAAGCTACTATTTTAGAAAATAGCACATGCGTGACGTAAAAAAAACTTAATAAATATTTCTTATAGTAAAGTTTCTTACTTTCATATGCTTATAATTTTTTTAATTATGATTATATTTTAAACATTTTACACTTTTCTGAAGCCTCATTCTTTTATAAATAATGTGTAAAAGATTTGAATTATTGAATTTAAATTTAAAAGAATTATACCTGTTTGAAAATTGTTTATATTTTCAGATCTCTAGAGAAATTTAACACCCCTAAGACTCTTAACTGTGATTTTAGTCTAAAAAACCCTTTTCCGAAGAGAGGACTTAATTTGTGTAAATGTAACTTCTATTTAAGTGCCAATCATTGAGTAGGCGAGGTAATGGTTAAGCGTTGATCGTAAGCTGATTTCCAAGAGTTTGCAGCCAGCGACTCGTGATTGCTCATCTAAGATTAATTGTAGGAGAATCCCTTAGAATAGTGGAATACAGTAAATTGCAACTGATGGAGCTAGCAGGTGGCAAGCAGCAAGCGTTTTAAGCCAGATAAGTACCTTCCATAATTTAGTTACCTAAATTCGGGTTAGGATTTCGCATTGCTCCCAAGGTTTAGTTATTTGTAGACTCATAAATACTCTCGAATGCTAGGACACATAAATACACACTCTTTAAAACAACGTTTATTAGACACAAACACGACCAGCAACAAGTAAGTGAGTAAGTTAAGTTATTTACAAAAGTCGTATGTATTACAGGAAGATCTTTATATCTTCGCTTCAAAAGTGGCGAGGGACATCACAGCGTCGCCACATTATTAAAGTGCTTTTTGTAAAGTGTTAAAAGTTGAATGTAAAATTAGTTATTCTAAAATCATGTCTGCTTCTTCCTCGAACCCTCCTACACCTGCGACTTTCGGGTTGCGACAATCTTTCGTTTTTTTGACGAGTCTCGAAATTTCATAGTTTCTCGCCAATTGCTTTCATGTAGCTCTACCATGTAATTAATACAAGTAACAGATTTTTTTTCTAGTAATGACTCTGATATGTAATTATGTTGTAGGGAAAAATCCGAGGAAAATTACCTCCTAAAGCAATGATGTAAGTGTGCATTGTTGAATAATTAAATGTAATACCATTAAATTTATTATTCTTACAGATTAAATATGAATTTACTCCAAAATTATTTTCTAATTTCACCCCTAAATTTTGAGTAGAGCCTATCGATGCAGAATTTTTACAACTGATGTTCAAAATATTATCTGCCTGACTTTCCTTTTGACATCTCGGAACTTACGTAATATCGCAACCTATTGACGACATTATATGAAATGAAGCACGATTGCCAATTCAGTGCATACGACCCATGAGAAATCGGGGTTGCCAACTTGGCGAGTTATCTTGAACGTTGGCGATTGTTGCGATAATACGTAATCACCGATATCTCTTCTGTTAACGGAAAATAATTCTATAAAAATAAATATAAAGAAATATTATCTAAATGTCATAATTTTTCTCAGTTTCAAAACAAAAGAAGTTTTAAGATTTGAAATGAGATTGAGATTGCATGGGTTATTGAAAGAATGAAATTAAAAATATAATTAACGTGGAATAAAACAGTGTCAGAATGAAATCAATAATAATGAAATACGAAAATAAAATAAGTAATAATATATAAACATTTGCGTGAATAATAATATAATATATTCCGTGTAGTAAAGATTATTCTTCTAAATTTGGGAAAACGATGGTATAAAATAAAAAGGTAATAATAACAAACCAAATATAATCATGATCCTTTAGAAATTCCTGAAGCAAAATTTGATTTTAAATGGATATTTTACGACGGATTTAAAGACCATGCCTCATTTGATCAATTTATTCAGTTGGGTTTGATTCAGTTACCATCGTATTTAAACGACATAATAATGGCTCGTTTATTGATTATCATTACTTATGTTTTTTTTTTTTTTTTGCAAATTTCATCCACTTTTCCTACTTTCTTCTTCCTTTTTTAATTTGTATCGACATAAATTATAGGTAGTTGAAGAGACGCTGTACTTAGTACTTAACCATACATAGATCCAGACATAATGGATAACATTTAAAGTAGCATTCTTTTATGAGTTATTCCTTTTTTTAAATTGTTTAATCTTAATTGATGATTTACGAATATTGACATGAGTGTTCCAATTCAGCTATTAAGATGACTTATGCATTCAAAAGCTTGTACAAAAATTCCTCGTTATTGGAAACGTTACTAAAAATTAATTATTGAATGACATAAACATCATTTGTTTATTTATAAATTTTCCCAAAAGTAAAAATTTTTAGTAGCATTTTTTTTTCGTTTGTTTTTGTTCTATATTTTAGTTAAAGCAAGTAATATAAAAAAAATTTAAGTCAATTCCTACTTAGATCAACAAAGAAAATTTTATTTTAGCTACTTTTTATTAAATAGTTACAATTAATATAAATATGTATATACATATGACAGAATCATAACATTAAGTGGTAATTAATTTTTATTAATTATCATTAAAGTATCGTATTGTCATCCAAAATAATCGTGTATATAAAATTTCAGTTAAACTGAATGCTTTAAAACGTTAAAAAAAACCCCTCTTCAATTTTCGACACATGTCGCCAAAAGGGTCGCTATGTCACCAAAAATGATGCCAACGTGGCTGTATTTGTAATTCTTTAAATAATTAGTTTTAATGAATTAATTTTTATTAATTATAATTAAATTATTGTATTGTCATCCAAAATAAAAATCATGTGTATAAAATTTCAGCTCAATTGAGTGTTTTAAACTATATTTTATTAACGATTGAAAATTCCACCAAGATAAATAAATAAATATATAAAGAGTAATAGTAGGAATTATGAAAAAAGAAATCGAAAATTTCTGCTGACAGTACATTTTGATTTATTTGGATTTCTCATGTCTCTTTCTTAGTTATAGCACTCGCTTTTGGATTCGTATCAAAGAACACTAAAGAATGATTGACGTGAAGTGAATTTCGCCAGATCAAAAGCAACCAAATCGGACACTTTTCTGTCTTTCCCGCTTTTTTGAATGAGTTACTGGAGTTAATGTTCTCGTGGAAGGTGGGGCTAATGAGTTTAGTCACTCAACCGAATTCTAAATCTCTCAGACAATCATTCTTGCGTATTGGGTTGAATCAATCTTTCTACGGCTTTATAGGGATCTTTTGTGACTGAAACGTTCTGAATGAAATGGAACTTCAGTTTCTTTCTGGAATTTAGAATGCGTATTTTAAAATGTCTTTTGTTTTGATTTATAATAATGTAGAACTGATTTGTACAATCTTGAAAACTGTAGGATTAAGTACGTGGTGTAATAAAATATATGTTAGAAGATCATGATTTTATAAATGATACCACATCTATCTAAAGAGGAATTCAGATATAGGTTATTTTTTTACCAAGCGAAAGTAGCCGTAGGTGATTGTATTTTTTTAACTTGTTGCGGAATAATTCGAGAATTTTAAAAAAACGATGACGGAATTTTGAAGGATTTAATAATAAAATGTGTGATGCCAGAAGAATGATTTTGAAGCGTGTTCAGTTTCGATTTACAATAATATTTAATGTTTTGATTGTAATTATGTATACATTTCAAACCATATAGATTTTATTATTAATTAGTGTAATTAATTGTTAAAACGTGTTAATAGACAATATGGAATACAAGTTTATTCAATTCCTACTATTAGCTCCCACTCTTTATTTATTTTTTTATTTATCTTAGTGGAATTTTCAATCGTTAATAAAATACATTTTAAAGCGCTCAATTGAGCTGAAATTTTATATACATGATTTTTATTTTGGATGACAATACAATAATTTAATTATAATTAATAAAAGTTGATTTTCATTAAAACTAATTATTTAAAGAACTACAAATACAGCCACGTTGGCATCCTTTTTGGCGACTTGTGTCAAAACTTGAAAAGGTTTTTTTCTCATGTTTTAAAGCATTCAGTTGAATTGAAATTTTATATACACGATTGTTTTGGACGACAATACAATACTTTAATGATAATTAATAAAAATTAATTATCACTTAATGTTGTGATTCTGTCATATGTAGATACATATTTATATTAGTTGTAATTATTTAATAAAAAGTAGCTGAAATAAAAATTTTCTTTGTTGATCTAAGTAGGAATTGTCTTAAATTTTTTTTTATATTACTTGTTATTCTAATTTAGTACATAGATTCTATAATTTAGTATAGATAATAATTAACTACATAGATTCATTCTAATGGTAATTCTTTGTTATTGCACTCAAAAAGTTTAGATAAATGAATATTTTAAGTAGTAGATCATATTATTGCACTGAATGCTTATTTAAAAACAAAGTATTATCTTTTGTGAAGCTTTTTTTAAAAAAAAAACCAAAACTAATATCTATATATATATATATATATATATATATATATATATATATATATATATATATATATATATATATATATATACACTGGTGTCCAAAAGTTAAGCATAAATCGTAAAATGCGAAAAACATGGAGTAAATATTCATAACATTATTCCAAATTTCTTGCGGATATTAATTGGGAGAAGAAGAAACAATGGGTTTATGCAAAACTTTTCAGTGGACTACATCCTGCGCGAAACACCGGCGCATGTCGGAACGCGGATAAACCGATTCACGCAGCAAAGGCAGTTCAGATAAGTTTCGTGCAAATGCTTTGCGAAGGAACGTTGTTAACCTTCAAACAAGGTGAATGATGGCACAAAGACGCCAATTGAACAGGTTTACGAAAGAAAGAATCTTTGGAATGCTGGAATACTCACGAACACAAACCGAAGTGTCTCGAATTCTGAATGTGGACCAGTCTGTGATCTCAAGATTGTGGCAGAGGTTTCAAAGAACGGGAGATGTTATCCGACAATCAGTACAGGTCGACCAAGATTCACAACCCCTCGCCAAGACCGATATCTGGTAATAAGTGCGCGACGTCAGAGGGGCAGTACTGGCAGAGCACTGCGTTCAGCGCTCACAGTCGCCACAGAAATACGAATTTCGAGACAAACTGTTTACAGAAGACTCAATCATGCTGGCCTGTATGCCAGGAGACCAGCAGTTTGCATTCCCCTCACGTCTGCGCATAAACGCGCTCGTTTGAACTGGTGTTTGAAACATCAACATTAGAGTGTGGAAGAGTGGGGCAGTGTGATGTTCAGTGACGAATCCCGGTTTAGTCTGAGTAGTGATTCTCGGCGGGTAATAATATAGAGAGATCGTGGAACCCGTTTTGAATCAAGAAGAATAACGGAAAGACATCATTTTCCATAAAGGGGAGTAATGGTCTGGGCAGGCATCATGATGGACAGCCACACAGACCTCTACTTCTTTGACACGGGGTCTGTGACTGCTCAAAGATAAAGAGACGATGCTCTTGAGCCTTATGTTCACTTTTTTCGAGTTGCTGTCGGTCCTGAATTCATATTCATCGATAATACTGTGCCATGTCACCGAACGGCGCTGATTGATGACTTCCTTGAAACGGAAAACATCCAGCGCATGTCGTGGCATACGAACTCCCCTGATTTAAATCCTATCGAGAATGTATGGGATATGCTCGGGAGACAAATTGCAGCCCTTTCGCACCCACCAAGCTCCGTTACAGAACTGAAGAGAGCTCTTCAAGAATCTTGGAACCGTTTGAGCCCACAACTCATTCATCATCTCATAGCAAGTATGGTAAATCGCTATGCAGCATGCCTGGCTGTCAGCGGCGACCACACGCCTTATTAAACTGCAGCATCAGTATTTTATTTATTGTTTTCTTTCATTTTTTCTTTAAAGTGTGAATCCTTGCTATGTACAGTTTTCTTTCAAACTACTACTTTGGATAATAAAATTAATTATTATCATTCTTTTGATTTGCTTCCTTATTTTATAACCATTTTACACTCGCATACACGTTTCCCGCTAATCTGATTTACAGTTCCTTCTTTATTCACATAATTATCAATTATGCTTAACTTTTAGAAACCAGTATATATATATACACTCTGTCGCAAAAAAATATATGCACCCAGAAGAAATTGAGCTACATTCACGAAATTTGGTATGCATGTAGTGTATATGAAAATAAACAAATGATTAAAAATTCAGAACAAAATATCATTTTATTAAGCGGTTACAGCTTGCAAAAGGTTAAAAATCAGTAAGTAGTAAAGCCACCTCTGGCAGCTATACAAGCCGAAATTCGGCGTGGCATCGATTCAATTAGATCACTTATGACCCCCTGTGGAAGATCCTGCCATAGTCTTTGCATCTGCGCAGTTAATTCTCCTGTATCTCGGGACGGCTGCAGTTGCCTTCCCAGCGCGTTCCAGACATGTTCTATTGGCGAAAGATCTGGTGACCTGGCAGGCCATGGTAGGACGTCATATCCTTGAAGACATTGTTGGGAGAGTCGCGCAGTATGTTGACGAGCATTATCCTGTTGATAAATGGCACCTGGGCGACTTGATAGCATGGGTAGCACAATCGGCGTTAAAGTATCGTCCACGTATCTGCGAGCTGTCAAAGTGCCTTGAAGGACAACTAAAGATGATCGTGTGTCCCAAGAAATTGCTCCCCACACTGTCACACCTTGTGAAATTGCTGTATGCTGCTCGACAATAAATGCCGGATCGGACCGCTGGCCGGTGCGCCTCCAGACACATGTGCGGTGGTCATCAGCACTGAGACTGAATCGGGATTCATCACTGAAGATGACACGTCTCCAGTCTGTCACACTCCAAGTTGCCCGAGGTCGGCAAAAATCCAGTCGACACTGCCTATGATGTGGGGTCAGTGGCAAGCGTCTTAGCGGACGTCGGCTCCTCAAGCCAACTTCGGTCAGTCGTCTCCTTATGGTTTCTCTTGATGGCACTGGATGTCTGGAAGGAGGTAAGTGGCGTTGAATCGTTGCTAGCGACGTTGTTGGTGCCGAAGTGGCCACTCTTCTGATTGCACGAACCTCGCGATCATTTGTGTTCCTGGGACGTCCTGACCCTCCGCGACGGTACACTCTACCTTCTGTGATCCACTGTTGCCAACACCGAGCAACTACCATATCGCTCCGACCGAGGTGGCGGCCGATACGTCTATTCGACCAACCTGCTTCTCTGAGGCCTATTATACGGCCCCTATCAAAGTCCGTCAGCTGCTCGTACTGCCGCCGGTTACGTCTTAGAGGCATCCTAAGTCTCAATATCGTCTATCAAAGTCATCAGATTCGTTTGGATAGCCGTACGGCGCTCGTACTCATGCTTTTAAACTCTCCCAGTTGCGCAACTAATATGCGCATAGCACACTTAGCCTTGTCTCATTGGCTTCGAAATTTTAATCATTTGCATATCTCTTACCAGACTACATTCTTGCCGAGTTTCGTGATTGTAGCTTGATTTCTTCTGGGTGCATATATTTTTGCGACAGAGTGTATATATATATATATATATATATATATATATATATATATATATATATATATATATATATATATATATATATATATATATATAGTTTGCATGATCATAGATCCAAGTCCTAAAATAATATGAGGGACTTGAAATTTTCAACTGGAAAACCTTCAGAGTTTCCAAGTGGTGAAGGTCTTATCACCTGTAATCTGAATTTATGTTGTCATATTACTTTTGAAGAATAGTTTTTTTTAAAGATAGATGAATTTTTTTTTTTTAAGATTTTAGTAAGATGGTAAGAAAAAGTACTATTTATATATATTATGCGTTGATGTATGATACCATAACTTAGTTCATTGTTGAACAGATGCTTCATAAGCAAAAAAGACTGATTTTATTTCTTGTAAAAAAATACGACAAAAAAATTATATTATATTTAAAATTTTATCATAGTAACAGTCCAGCAAAACTTCCGAAAGACAGTGTAAACATACAGCAAAAATTTGTCCTCATAATAACCTTAACAAATTCCAATTACAATTCAGAAACTTTAGGGAGACATTATCTATGTATGTAAAAATGGATATTTGTATATGTGAAATCACATCACTCAAACACCGTTCAACCAATGAATATGAAAATTAGCATGTATATGTATTTTTTTACGGAGAAGGTTTTTGTGCTATCCTCTTTGTTGAAGATTCCCACAAGGTAGCGCTATAGCATATCAACTTCTGCGCCGTTCCATCAACCACCAAGTTGCCAACATGGTCGCCAAAAATGATGTCAGCTTGGCTCAATCACCAGCATTTCGCTATGCTTCTATTGAATCGCTATTACTATGTAAGAAACACCGTTGCTTGCAAATATTACAAATTTTTACATAAAATAATTACAGCAGAAAGTAATATTAATGCATTACACATACAGATATAAATTATTTACACTATTTTAAGCATTCATTACACAAAATATGTTACTTTTGCTGTGCAGAGAGCAGCTTAGGAAGGTGTTTTCAGAAACCGACCCACAGTGAAGTTACGGGGGCGTTATAAATTTTTTTTTATAAATTCTTTTTATCATCTATTAGACCTACAAACTTAAAATTTAACAATTATGACTTTTTGTTCAGCTGAGATTTATAAAAAGTTTTTTGTTTGTTTGTTTAATTTGCAATTAACGTAAAATTAACTCATTAAAAACTCCTTCAATCTGTATTGTTTAATTTTTCAATTCACCCGTGCGAAGTACGGGTGTAGCAGCTAGTATACTATATAATTATTTTAAAAAACGATGATTTAAAGCAAAATCTTTATTAATTACTTGTATACCATTTTTCTTGAAGGCCACCTGCATTTGCTTGGCGAATGCCGCCGTCAGCTGACATTCCTTGCTTCTGTGGCTCTGGGGGCGTTCATCACCAAAATCATGAAAGACTCTCCCCTCACACCCCTGCCACTGCCACCTCTTCCCGACACTCTACGCTGGAACCTCATCACGATCCCTGCTCATCTGCCTGTGTATCCTCATCGATGGATGTTGAAACATCCGCAAGCACAGCCCGTCTATCTGAATCAGGTAAAGAGAAATTCTACTGGAATTTCAGCACACAAAAAAGATTGAAAAATAATTACAATATTCAGAAAAAAATGGCTCAGTTTTCATAATAATGTACTCGTTATGTATGTATATGTTACCATTAAAGCTCAAAAGCCGTCAATGTGCAGATTAGCTAGGTAATCTACAGATTAACTTATCTGTTCCGTAAAAGTACGGAATCAACAGGCTTCTGCATTTTGACTAAGTAATTTTCACGTTAGTGGTTT
The DNA here is from genome assembly GCA_019973935.1 of Trichonephila clavipes. Classification (NCBI taxonomy): domain Eukaryota; kingdom Metazoa; phylum Arthropoda; class Arachnida; order Araneae; family Nephilidae; genus Trichonephila; species Trichonephila clavipes. Next base: position 2,088,020 of record BMAU01019665.1, read on the forward strand.
CCATTTTCTTAAAGTTCAAAAGTTTGTTCCTCTCATTTCCTTTCTGTTAGGAATTTTGATCGAAAACGTTGACTCATCTCACGATAATTTATCCTAAATATTTAGAAACAGAGTGGCAGAATGGTAAATCTATATATATTCAATAAAAGACTTCTTGAATTAGTTTATAATGAGTTAAATTCCGACAACCAGTATCTCTTAGGAACGAATTAAATGTGTTAAAAGTTCGAATTTCACGAAGTATAGCTGCAGATACCGATACAGAAATCATATTTTTACCAAATGTTTCGTAAATTCATTACCTTAGGTGTAATAATACGTCAAACTGTTTAGTTATTTGTATTTTAGTTTTCCAATAGATTGATATTTGATTCTATAAACTAGTAATTTGTTGTTTGCTTGATTGTATAAGCGTGACCCTTTAAACATCGTTAATAAAGAAACAGTATTATGTCAATTCTTTAATTGCAATAATATTTTAAATCGTTTGATTCTTTGTAAAGTACTTTTCAATTGATTGATGATTGGTTCCATCAATTAGTGTGTTAATCGTTTGATTATATTAACTTGATGCTTTAGATATAAAAAAATAAACATTTAATTTAAGCGTACAAAAACGTTACTATTTTTCCACCAAAGATCTTATTTTCACTTAAGAGAGTGTCTAGCAGGTAAAATGCAAATTATCTAGGTAATTCACAGATTAGCTGGGTAATTTGAGAAACGAAACAATTTTCTGCAATTTAAAGGATCACCCAGTTAAGGGGCAGATTAACTGATTTCTGTGTTTTAGTGGAAACATATATATCATAAAGAAAATTAGTTTGAGAATAAATAGCTCAAATGAGTAACTCTCTCATTTTGTCCTTATAGTATAGCTCAAAATGATTTTCTTATGTGCTTACTAAAGCTCCGTTTACACCATGAGCCGGTATTACACCGGTTTGAAAAGCGGGTTTGAATTTTGTACCCATTTTGGAGCAGGGTAAATGCGGAGAAAAGAAGTTTGTTTTCAAATATTCCCTAGATGTATTGCGCTCGAAATTACCCATTATTCAAAGATGGCTGCTGTTCTTGATTGTGCATTTTGCTCCACTGAAGAAATAAGAGCTTTAATTAACAGCTGGGGAAATCAAGAAATACAAGAAAAATTGGATGGAACTGTCCAGAATTCGGAAATATATAAAAAAATTTGTGACGAATATATATTCAATAAAATTGGATATGCTCGGATAGTTCCATGTATTCGTAGCAAAATAAAAGCTTTAAAACGGGATCTTTTCGGTGCTAATTTGATATAGGAGTGCTACGCACCAAATTGTAGTTTATGTTCGCAAAGGTAGGCGATAGCATTACAATATGGTTACCTTGATATTTTTATCGTTTGGTGATGTGGTTGATATGGGGATGAGGATTATCATAGTTAACTTTTATTGGTTTCTTATTTTTCGTGGTAACCATTGTATAGTCACGTGAATCTATCAACCAATCACCAGATTCTTATGTAAACGGGCTGAAAAAAAATACTGGTGAAAAACTGGTTATTCTCTCCAATTTGCCGGCAATTTGTAGGTTTGCGTGCAAACGGGGCCTAAGCATATTAATGTATCTCTAATACAGCACCTTTAAATATAACCTATTAAAACTATTAAAACTTCTGAATCCGAAACGAGTATTTATAGTTTAAAAGTGGATCATTTTGGTAACGGATTTACTTTTTAAAACTTCAATGTGTTTAAATACGAGGACATCTTTAAAATATAAGGCATGTCCGGACTCTAAGTACCGTACCGTTTGATTTTTCAAAACAAAATTTATTTTTACTTGAAAGATCATGTCGGAAACTATTTTTCTACATATTTACCACCATTGTTCAGACATTTGTCATATCGAGAAACCAACTTGACTATACCCTCTTCAAAGAAAGTTTCCGCCAGTGAAGAGAGCCATTGCTGAACAGTGGAAACTCATGACAAAGCAATCTTATTGTGAATCGGCTGTGTTTCCACGAATTTTCTCATTCACTTTTTCATCCAAATCATCCTTGACAACCGAAGGACGTCCAATCCGAGCTTCATCAGGAACATTAATGCCCCCCATCATTGAACTGTCGAACCCATTTTCTCCTTATTCCATCACTCATTGCATTTCACCTTAAATCTCTACAAGTTATCGATGAATTTCAACTGGCTTAACAAATTTTGTACTGGCTTAACAAATTTTGTACTGGCTTAACAAATGCTCCTTCTTTCTTAATTACAAAAACTCAAAGTCTATATAGTCGAACTAATCTACATATCAAGGTTTCTTCTTGAGAGGGATGGCTGTTAATTAAATGCGAATGCTAGCCCAAAGACTCCCCCAAAGGATTAGTGAGAGGATGCGTATAGATTCGTCACAAGCCCCTTCGAGAAGAAAACGTACTTTATTTCAGGGGCTTGATGACCCGATAGAAATTACGTTGAAAAAAGTTTGCATTTAAACAACCAAAAATCTCTACCTCGAATTTACCTATAACTCCCTTCATATCAAAATTCTACATTTAAAAACATGCAAAAACTATATTTTATATTACTTTTATTCCTAAGACATTCACTTTTACATTTCATTGCTAAGGTCTACCCCATTTGGGCAAGGACCAAGGAAAAACCTCGAGAGTGAAAAACCCGTCGTACACAACACGTAGCTACTAAAATAAACTTAAAAGTTTTAACATAATATTTCCGTTACAATTTTTATATCTTCAAGAGACAAAGCTTCAAAATATCAGGGTCAGCCACCCTGAAATGAGAACTGGATCAGTGGACGTACAAAAAAGAATTTTATCAACACTACATACATACATAAACAATATTGAACTTTCAAACTTATGTCAAATGTGAATCCTTTTAAATATATAAACACATCATCTGGTTTTTTCCAAAACTCCCATTCCAGTCGCGGAGCGCTATTAGTATTATGGTTAATTTACTATTTACGCCGCATCCCAAAACCAGATACATACTAATATATACATTAATACATAAACAATTGTATACAATTTCAAAACAGTGGCAAAACACCACTCTTATTCTTTACATGCAAAAGTAAACCTTATTCAATCTCACCTGCGTAGCGCATGTAGCTACTTCCGACCTCCTTCTTCTATAATCACCAAAACTCTGATTTTATATAGTCGAGCTAATCTGAATATCACGGTTTCTTTTTGAGAGGGGGATGACTGTGAATTAAACGCGAATGCTAGCCCAAAGATTCCCCAAGAGGATTAGTGAGAGGACGCGCATAGATTCGTCACAAATCTTTTATATTAAAAACAAATAAAATTTAATGCTATATATACTAATTACTAATACATCTCGTTTTTCAATTTACCATTTAATTTTCAATAGGATTGTATCCTGTTTTGTTGTTAAAAATTATACTTAGAACAAAAATAAATTATGTATCCACCACTATTGCTTACATAGTTTTCAGGCCAGTATTTTGTAAATTGTTTTGAGTTTTTATATTGAAAGTACCCATCTATAAAACTCACCCTAACCTTTTTTTTTTTTTTTTTTGTCAGTCTTGACCATGCACACCTCTTAAAATCGTTTGCCTTCCCTTAAGAATACATGTCACACGTTTTGAGAACCATTGGCCTGAAAATTCAAATTGGATCTGTTTGGAATTTATGCGTTTCTTTATGGTTAATTATTTGTAGAAGTAAGAATTGTATTAGGTTGTATATACGCCAATGCTTCTCAAACTTTCAATGTTTGCGACCCAATTTTGAATCAACCCCTCCGTACAATAGAAATGTATTGAATACAATAATAATGTACTATGACATAAAGCTACAATACGACTTTAATTATAAACCGTACAAATAATTAAGATAAGTATTAAATTTTTATGTAATTTTGTATAGGAAAAACCTAAAGAAATCACTAGTAATTATTAAACCTGTGTTCTTAGAATAGATAAAATTAATTATCAAATACATTGTGCAGTACTGATACATTTATAAGCGTATTATATCAGTATTGTGTCGGAATGCGTTTTGTTTTACTTCTTTTCGGCAAATTAATATTTTTTTAAAAAAAATAATCTTTAATTTCCAACTTTTCGATATGCCCGCGCCCCCCTCACGTAAAAATATCCCTCCCCTCTAGGGGGCTTTTCCCATGGTTTGCGAAACATTGGGTTACGCCAGTGTTTCTCAAACTGTGGGGCGCGCCCCCTTCGGGGGCGTGATAAGCCCACGAGGGGGGCACGAGCATATCGAAAATTAAAGATTAAAAAAATATTTATTTACTGGAATGAAGTAAAACATAATGCTTTCTGACATAATAAAAAATACACATTTACACTGATATAGTTTATGTATATCATCTGCGATATTACGTTATCAAAAGTAAAAGTTTCTACTTCAAAACCTCATTTTAGCTATCTATGATACTATAACTAAATAAAAAACATTTTATTTGATTTGCTGTAATCCCATGTGATGAGAGATTTTTTTATTACGTTTTCTTTTCAAACCTAAAATACTACTCTTTCAGAGAAAAAACAAAACCCAGACCCATATTCAAAAAATTTTTAGGAACATAAAAAATTCATCACTGTTATATTATTGAAATATTGTGCATTAGCTGTACGCAGCCGAATGTATTTGCTGCGGTTTGATCTTCGAACTTACTTGTACGGTTAGTTACGTCCCTGATCTTATGTATTTTTTTTCATTTAGGAAAGTTGTAAATAAATTATTTCTGCTGCGCTTTTTTCTTCGTAAAATATTTTTACGATTTTTGGAAAAGCACTGAGAACACTTTGAAAGATTACTTGGCCAAGATTTATTTTATGAGTATTCCCAACCATATAAAGCAGTGCTTCTCAAACTTTCAATACTGGCGCCCTCCTTATACATTAATAATGTACTGAATGTAATAATAATGCACTTTGACGCTAAAGCTACTATACGCGATCTTAATTATAAACCATACAAATTAATAGCATAAGTATTACAGTTTGTATACTACTTTTTTGCAAAATAAATAAATTAAGTAAGTAAGACAGTGCTTCTCAAACTTTCACTACTGGCGACCCAATTTTCAATCATAATTTTCATCGTCCCCCCCCCAATAATAATGTATTGAATGCAATAATAATGCACTTTGAGTATTAAATTTTGTATACGTTACTTTTATATAATATATATTTTAAGCAAATTACTTTTAAGTAATAATTATAATGTTATGTTATTTTTCCTTTCTCATTTTTTAAATTGGGACAGATTGCAAAATGACATTTAATTAAAAATTTATTTCGTCCATCATGCATTTCTAAAAGTACAAATGTCATTAGAACAAGTAATATAAAAAATAAATTTTAAGTCAATTCCTACGTAGGCCAACAAAGAAAAACTTATTTTAGTTACTTTCTATTAAATAGTTTCAATTAATACAAATATGTAATACATATGACAGAATCACAATGTTAAGCGACAAAAGAGAAAGCGATTTACCTTGCAATTTTTCCTTTTCTTTTCTATATATGGGGTATTGGAATATTCTTTTTTCGTTACTATTTATTCATTAATTAAATTTAATTAGTGTAAGAAAATAGTAAAGTAAAGAAGAAATCACACACATTCTTAGAAATTAGGCCATCTCGGATGGAATTCGAACTACCGTCCTTCAGATTAGAAGCCCAGCGCGCGCTATCCATTGCGTTACAGGGGACAGCACGAAAAGTTTTCCTTTCTATAAATGCTTTTGGACTATAACTATTGTTTGTTACTATTTATTCATTTTTTAAATTTAATTAATGAATTAAAATTTGAAAGGACTGTATTAACATGAAGTGTCACCCACTACAAGTTTTAAAAAATGTATTTGAACTTGAATGAATGAATAGAAAGTATTTTATCAACGATTGAAAATTTGAACAAGATATATATGAGAGAGTGAACTTATAGTAGGAATTAAAAAATAGTCATCTTTATGTTGCGCTCTCTCATATCCATCACATCTGGCATTTTCGCGAGCGTCTGCGTGAGTCTGGCCAAACTATCGGACGTCTGCGCAAAACATGTAACAATGCTGTACCTCGTACAATTCCAATCAGTCTTGGTCCATTCGATGCTTCTATAGCTACCAAATCTATCTTGAATGTACATTTTATAATTTGCGCGTTAGTTGTAATTCACACTATTAAGTATTACTGCAGAAAATTGGAACAAAAAAAATCATGGATAAATTTTTAAATCGTAAGCGAACATTCGACGATAATAAAGCATCAACAAGTGCACAGACGAGCATAGTTCCGAAAATTAAATCAAGGAAATATTCTCAAGAATACTTGAATTTTGGATTTACCATTACTGAAGTAAATGGAGAAGAAAAGCCCCTGTGTGTTATTTGCTCAAAAATATTGGCAGCAGACAGTATGAAACCTAATAAACTTAAAAGACATTTCGAAACGCTTCATAGTGAGTACATTAACAAACCTCGAGAGTTCTTTGAATCAAAATTAAAATCATATGGAAACTAAAAAACATTTAAAAAAAAAACTTTGCCAGTGAATGAAAAAGCTTTACTTACTTCTTACAAAGTATTATATAAAATAGCCAGATGTAAAAAGCCTCACACTATTGCCGAAGAGCTTATTTTGCCTGCAGCAATTGAGATTGTAGAAACTATGTTTGGAGACAATTTTGCCAAAGAGTTGCAGTTCATACCCCTATCAAATGATACTGTTTCCCGTCGAATTGATGATATCGCTGAAGATGTAGAGCAACAGCTTTTCGGTAAGTTGCGTGATAAATTGTTTTCAATTCCGCTTGACGAGGCAACAGATAGCAATAAAGATGCTCATTTCATTGCGTATGTTCGAGTTTGGGATGGTATGTCAGCGGTAGAAGAACTACTTTTTTGTAAACCAATAAAACTTAAGGCAACAGCAATAGCATTATTTGATATTTCAAATAATTTTATAAACGAGGCAAGTATAGAGTGGAAAAATTGTGTCGGAATATGCACCGATGGTGTTCGGGCAATGTCAGGAAGATTTAAAAGTATACAAGCACTTGTGAAACAAAAATCTCCACTGTGCATCTGGACACATTGTATGATCCACAGAGAAGCTCTGGCTTCCAAAGAAATTAGTCCTGGCCTGAATATTGTGCTAATGACAGTTGTGACTGTAGTAAATTACATAAAAATGAGACCCCCCTAAAATCAAGAATCTTTTCTGGACTTTGCAAAGACATGGGCGCAGTGCATTCATCGTTGATATTTTATTGTGGAGCAAGATGGTTATCACGCGGGAAATTTTTACAACGTGTTTATGAATTAAGAAATGAAATTACCATTTTTCTAGAAGAGGAAAAGCTACCGGAAGCTGAGAAATTTCGAGATGGTTTATTTCTGATGAAGTTGAGCTACTTAGTCGATATATTTGAGAAATTAAATATATTGAATCTTCAACTTCAAGGATCAAATGTACATATGTTTGACACGAGTGATAAAATTAATGCTTTTGTAGAAAATTAGAATTATGGAGCCGAAATTTAAAGCAAAAAAAAACCTAGAAATGTTTGAAAATGCGGATAAATGTAAAAACTTACAAAACTGAAGAACAACACGTGGAAGTTGTTTATAAAACTATTGAATATCATTTAGCTATGTTAGCAAAAAATTTTAAAAAATTTTTTTTGCTGAGGACAACTTGATAGCAAGTTACGAATGGGTGAGAGATCCATTTCAAAATACCCCAGAAGGGCTCTCCACTACCGAAGAAGAAATTTTCATAGATTTCACACCTAGTGGCGAAATTAAAAGACAATTTTGTAATAAAACTCTCTTTCAATTTTGGGCAGAAGTAGATGATGAATTTTCTGAACTGAAAACAAAAGCATTTCGTATACTTTTACCGTTTTCAACATCGTACCTTTGTGAAACCGGATTTTCTGCGGTGGCTGCTTTGAAGACAAAATATAGATCTCAGCTAAATATAGAAAAAGAACCCAGAGTGTCAATTTCCAATATTAAGCCTTCATTTGAAAACCTTTGCTCTGCAAGACAAGCCCATGGAAGTCACTAATAATAATTAAACTTGCTCTTAAATTAGTATTAATAAATTAGTTATAAAATACATTGTGCAGTACTGATACATTTATAAGTACACTGGCTGAAGTACCCGTTCTGCGATTATTTTTTTAAAAAATAATACATTATTCTTGATATAATAGCTTAATTATAAGAAGAGTAAAACCAAGTGCACAACAATGCATACAAAAATATAAAATGATTTTTTAAATGAATGCTCCTATTATAAATATAGTTTAAAACGAACTGTACTTTTAAGCCTCACAGAATTAGAATTTAGAATTAATATTAAATAAGGAAAACGAATGATGAAAAATTCCAATGAAGAATAATTGTGTTATTTTTAATATTTAAAGCGAGAAACCTTCAAAATGTTTTAACCCGGAAGCAGGCGCCCACTCCACATTAACGTTAATGGTCGCGCGATCACTTCACCAAGTCACCTCAATCCTTTTTTTTTATAAATATTTTTTTCTGTGCTCGATAAAAATCACAATTGCAGTGAATAATTTAACTAAGAGAAAATATACTTACCTACTTTAAAGGACTTTTTAATTTTTCTTTGATGATTTGAGAAAAAATCCAATAAAACTAAAGTAACCGTTCCAAATGTGCGTGACCTTAATAAAGAACATAAATCACAGACACTTTTCACTAACAATACAAGAACGTTATTTGCAATCAAAACTGTCATATTTTGCTCACGTTATTGTAATTTTTCTATTCTTTGATGATCTACAGATAGCATGTGTAACCTTTTCTTGCTTTTGTCTTTTTGACAAGGCGAAGTGTTACATTTATGGCTTCTTAGTTTTCTTGATTTCTTGATTTCTTGATAGAGTTCTTTAGGCAGCATTTGAAAATTACAATTCAACTCAAACGTTTCATGTCTATCACTTTTGTCATATTTACTTTCGCTATCACGATTAATATGCATTATTTCATCAGGTTCTTCAATTGCTTGATCAGTTTCATCTTCCTTTCAATAGATCACAGATGCCCATTTTTTTATATTCTGCTCATTTACATTTATAAACCATAATAAGTTGTACAACACAGCAATTAAAACCACAAAGTTAATCGTAGGGGAAAGTATAGCACATTCATAGAAAATATTTCTGAACAAAAGTGGTCGTGAAGGGAACTCTATCAAAACAAGTACCTTGATTGTAAAAAACCGTTTGCCACTCTCAAAAATGAGGCATAAATGTGACAAATTCATTTTAGTTTCCATTAAGACTGTCATATCGGAGGATACTGTCAAGAAACTGTTAACGAATAAACAGTTTTACCAGAATTTGGAGTGATTCAGCTCCTCATGCGACCGCTCCCATGAAAAAAATGTATTCGATACAAAAACATCGATGTCAGTTATAAAAAAATAATTGTGTAAAACGTTTTTTATAATGCAATTTCAGATTACTCATAAAATACATCTTGGCCAATTAATCCTTCATAGTGCTCAATATGCTTATCCATACATCGTAAAACTCATTTACATGGGGGGAAAAGCAACAGAAAAATATTATTTACAACTTTCCCAAAAGAAAAGTAGACAAGAGTTAAGCATACCAGTAAGTTTGAAGGTCAAAGAGATGATAATCAAAAGTACTATTCTAGAGGTTACAAGAAACGTAATAAAAAAATCTCTCATCGCGGGATTACAGCAAAGCAAACAAAATATCTTTTTTTATTTGGTTTAGGGATCAAAGATAGATTTTTTAAGCCTTTTATATTTTCAAGATGCTCGCGCTTCCCTCGAAGGGTTATCGCGCCCCCCAGGGGCGCGCGCCCCACAGTTTGAGAAGCACTGATATAAAGCATAATGAAAAACGTTTTACACAATCTTTTTAGAACATCCTTATCGTATTAAATACACTTTTAATCCGGGAAATGTCACGCCGAGCACAGCGTGCACGAAATCGGTAATTCTGGCAAAACTGTTTAATTGTTACCAATGGCCCTGACACTATCCTCCTGTTTGACAGTTTTAACGTGAACTAAAATATAATTGTCACGTATCTCCCTCTTTTTTGGGAGTGACAAACGTTTTTTTACAATCTTAAGGTACTTGTTTTGACTGAGTTTCCGACGCGATCACTTTTTTCCAAAATATTTTCTGTGTTCATACTACATCCCCCCACGAATAACTTAGTGATTTTGATTGCCTTGTTGTACGACTTATTGTGGTTTGATCAATGAGCATGATGAGAGGGTAAATGTTTGGTAAATGATCAGAATATATATATATATATATATATATATATATATATATATATATATATATATATATATATATATATATATATATAAAGAAATGGGCATCTTTGATCTCTATTGTAAGAAGTTAAAACTGATAAAAAAAAGGGATGAACCTGCTGAAATAATGCATGTTAAAGTAAATTTGAGGAAAGCAATGAACATGAAACGAAGGAAAAATTTTCAAATGCTACCAAAAGAGTTCCATCAACTAAAATATGAAATCATAAGAATCAGAAGAGTCAAAAACACACAGGCAAACAAAAATTCAACATGCTATATGTCGAACATCAAAGGACAGTAAAATTACAATAACTTGAACAAAATGTGACAGTTTTGCCTGCAAATAACATTCCTGTAATGTTAGAGAAAAGTGTGTCCGATTTGTGTCTTTTTTTAAGATCACGCACATTTGAAACATTTTAGTTCAGTTTTCTTGGATTTTTTCCTAAAATTATCAAAGAAAAATTGAAAGTCCTTGAAAGTAGGTAAGTATATTTTCTCTTAATTAAATTATTCACTGAAATTACGATTTTTATTGAGTAATATAAAAATAATTATAAAAAAAGGATTGGGGTGACTCAATAACCCCGCTGGACCATTAGTATCGAGTGCGCGCCTGCTCCAGGGTTAAAACATGTTGAAATCTTTTCGCTTTAAATATTAAAAATAATACAATTATTCTTCATCTGAATTTTATATTATTGTTCATTATTCAACATCAATTATAAATGTTAATTCTGTGAGGCTTACAATTGCAGTTCGCTTAAAACTAACTATAATTTGAGCAATCATTTAAAAAAAAATCATTTTACATTTTTGTAAACATTGTCGCGCACTTGGCCTTACTCTCCTTACAATTCAGCGATTATATCAATAATGTTTCATTTTCTTATAAATGAACTTGTGCAAAGAGCGGGTACTTCAGCCGGTATACTTTTAATGTATCAGTGCTGCACAGAGAATTTTATAACTAATTAATTAATACTAAATTAAGAACAAGTTTAATAAGTATTAGCGACTTCCATGGGCTTTTCAAAGGAATGCTTATGATTAGAAATTGACCCTCTGAATTCTTTTCCTTTATTTAGCTGATATCTATATTTTGTCTTCTAAGAAGCCACCGCATTTTGCAATCTGTTCCAATTTAAAAATTAGAGAAAGGAAGAATAACATAATAATTATCCTATTACTTAATTTTTTTTTGCTTAAAAGTAACATATACAAAATTTAATACTTATGTTATTAATTTGTACGGTTTATAATAAAGATTGTAACTTTAGAGTCAAAGTGCATTATTATTGCATTCGGTACATTATTAATGTATAAGGGGGGCGCGATAAAAATTGTGATTGAAAAGGGGGACGCCAGTATTGGAAGTTTGAGAAGCACTGGGTTACGCATTATTTGATTGTCATAATTTAAGGCGAAGACTGAACTTGGTTGGCTTATCTATTCGGCAGATCTATTTATACCTTTCCAGAAACTCTTGCCCAGATAAGCCCTTTAATTCTCAGCGTTGCTAACCATAAAAGTGATATTAGGATCAACAGCATGCCTGATTAGGTGAACATGTAGCTTCACGGAAGTCACATCACATTCATCAAAACTGGGATGCCTCCCCAGACTATCAAATCTCCGTAGCTCTACCCGTTTCCTTCTCGTATGTTGTAGGACATGTAAAAGATCTCTCCAGATGAAAAAGGTTGGAGAAACAATTGTTTGACTGTGAATAAAAAAGTATAGCTCATAGTCCTTTGCTTCGATATCATTTTTCTCTTTAACGTGTTGGACTCTTTTGTGCACAGAAGTATGGGTCGCAAATGATGTCTTCTAGCAATAAAACTTCTCTCATGTTGTGATACCCCGCGACCTGGGGGTATTATCTCCTCATCCAGGCAACCTAGATTTGTAGGAATAAATGATTCATCACCCAAATTCTCCATAATTAATCCAATTTATTATTATCTAAATATATATTGACCAACGCAACACAAGTCTTAGTAGAGGGATATGTTCAGGAGTGATGCTACGTAATTATCAATTCTAAGTAAATAGCGCCTAGAATCCTAATCCCTATCTTTATGAAAAGCTATCCTAAGAATCCTTATCCGCTTTATATATATATATAGATTCCTTAACACACTTACGTCCATTCTATCATTACACTTTTATAATTAATAGCTTACCAATATCTCACGGCAATCAGCAACCTCAGTTTTCTGTCTCTTCTATTCTATTCTTCTACTATTTTCATCTACTGTTATTCTTCCATTCTATTACTATCCGACTTCTATTCTATTATCCGACTACTATCCGGCTTCTATCCAACTAACTCACGAATGCTAAAGCTTCCTTATATATCTATTCACTAATCTGCATATCGCGGTTTCTTCTTGAGAGGATTGGATTGAAATAATGCCATCTAGCCCCAAAGATTCCCCTAAGAGGATTAGTGAGAAGGCGCGATAAAGCCTCGTCACAATGTAACCTTTAGGAAATAGTAACTTGGGTGTCTTTGGTAGCATAAAAATCACAAGATAGCTGAGAAGTTGTAGCATTTCTGAAACACCTTACTGTAATGAACAAGAAATTATATTTATTGGTCGTGTTGGTCGTTGTGACTCTTGGACGACTTTGAATGAATCCGGTGTCATTAAGACTACACAGTACCCTTTTTCAAACAAATTTTTTGAAGGTAGTATAACAATAAAAATCTTTTATGTTTTATATTCAGATTATATTATTAAGTTGATTCTGAAAGTAAAAAGTCAGTCCAGCCATTGTTTTACAATTTTAAAAGATTAAGAATTTTTGAAGTCCTTTCAAATTATTATAATAAAATGCTCACTTTTTAAAATTTTTTAGTCTTTTTAAGTTACTTATGCTTCTTAGATTATTGTAAACAAAATTTAGGATGGATTTGAAAATCTCTATATATATTCCCTTGTTCATATTTAATTACTTTTCTAGCAAAATCTGGGGAAAACATGAAAATTTTTAAAACAGTAAATTTAACATTTTCTTATAAAAATAACTAGAGATCTCAGCCCTAAATCCATACTAACTTTTATAGAACATAAGTTTAGGAGTATATACAAAAAGTTTTAAGGCTTGATCTTGAACAGAAAAAAACCCCTTATGGATTAGAAAACACTTATACCTTCAAAACTGAAAGTCTATGAAAAACGCATTTAAAGTTTGTAAAGGCATAAAATAAAAACTTAAAATGCCCGTAAAGATCTCATTTTTAATATGTTTTTCCAATGTATATTCTACATTAAAACACTGTTTAAATTAAATATGACTGGAAATAATTTTTTTTCTTAAAAATGTATTTTTGCAAAATATTGATAGCGTTTGTTACGATGACAGTTTATTCCACTTAATCTTAACCTAATATTTTCACGAAGTTTTGAAACACAAAGAATTTATGTACAAAGGGGTAATGATACTAAATTGTGCTAAAAATATACAGGTGCGCTCATAAAACTAAATTTTTTCATTTTTATATCGGGAAGTTTAGGAAGAGTTTTAGCTCTTGTATACTTACCATATCGACACTAAAAACCTGCATCTTTGTTTGGAAAGCATACTTTTTATGTATCCTTCTGAAGTTTCGAGATATTCGACTAAATATGCAGACACACACACACACGAATTCATTTAATTTTTTCACTGTTGTCACACACACAATGTGGATTAACAGTTATAATCTCCCTTGCTATCAATATAACAAATACTTTTTGTTCTTTTATATCATTTCATCAATTTTTATTGTCATTTTTACAGAAAGTACCCTTTACGGAGTGTGAAATGTTTTTCAAACTAACTAAAATATCCGCGCATGTAATAATATGTAAAAGCCAGATCATTAAGGAACACTGCTCATTGGTTGAACGCACCATCTGCCATGCGAAATATGAGATTTTGTCATTTGCTAATGCATCTTGACAGTGAAAAAAGTTTCATTATACTTGGCACTGTCAAACATCGTAAATTTTTCAAAAAAAAAACTCATCACAATAATTGCCCGGATTGTTGATGAGTTCTAAGCAGCTTCACATGTAACGAAATTGTGCGGGCGAAGTACCTTTTATTTTTTCTCTGGAAAAATCAATGACATTTTTAACAAGTTCGTTTGCAAATTCTTGCTCGCTAATTTTTACTCATAGGTAATTTTTTCAAGATGTAACTGCCAATGAGCAAAAATTGTATCTAAGCGGATTATCCACAAAACAAAGATAGCATGCCATAGATTTGTTATGAAATTTTCTTAATGAGCATTTTAATTTATTAGTTTCGATTTAAAGTAATACCTCGACTTACGCGAACCCGAAATTATGTGATTTTCAAATCTCATCGATTTTTTTTTCTTCCCATCATTGAAACTCAGGTGGAATCAGTGCCAGAACCTAATGAAGTTGGTAATGGGATTGAAGAAGTTGTTGATCTTTCCAGGCAAATAAATTTAGAAGTGGATTCAAGAACTGCTGGATTTCCACTTTTGGGAGATGACAATTGATGACCTCCTAGAAATGCAAGAACAAGACACTGAAGGACTTGAGTCTTTAGACCCAGTTCAATCAGAAGATCGAATGACGGTTGGGAATTGGACAGAAGGCCTCAGTTTAATTGAAAATGGTTACAAATTTTTTAGAAAATATAGACTGCAACGAAGAGCATATTTTTTTCAACAAAACAAGGGATAGAAGAATTATTACTATGCTACGAGGAAATTTTGAGGGAGGAAAAAAAAAAAAAAAACTTTCAGCCGGCAGACTACTCTTTGTTAGATTTTATGAAACCTTCTACACTACAAGTAATATATGAAAACAATTTTTAAGTCAATTCCTATTTAAATCAACAAAGGAAAATTTTTATTTTAGCTACTTTTTATTAAATAGTTACAATTAATATAAATATGTATATACACATGATACAATCACAACATTAAGTGATAATTAATTTTTATTAATTATCATTAAAGTATCGTATTGTCATCCAAAACAATCATGTATATAAAATTTCAGTTCAACTGAATGCTTTAAAACGTGAGAAAAAAACATTTTCAAGTTCTGACACAAGTTGCCAAAAGGATCGCTAAGTCGCCAAAAATGATGCCAACGTGGCTGTATTTGTAATTCTTTAAATAATTAGTTTTTATCAATTAATTTTTATTAATTATAATTAAATTACTGTATTGCCATCCAAAATAATCATGTATATAAAAATTTCAGCTCAATCGAGCGCTTTAAAATTTATTTTATTTACGATTGAAAATTCCACGAAGATAAATAAATAAATAAATATATAGAGAGTGTGAGCTAATAGTAGGAATTGAAAAATAACTTCGGTTTGCGATTATGTGTATTTGTATTATCTAAGATTTTATTAAACGCTTTCTTTTTTTTAAATTATTATTTTCTTTCATCTCCGGCCTCTACTGAAAATAATTTACTAGTATCAATATGTGAAATTATACCCTGACTTACGCGAATTTGATTTACGCGGTTATTACTTAGTCCCACCTATCGCGTAAGTTCGGGGTATTACTGTATTATGGTTCATAGTTATCTTACATTTTTGTTCCTTGGTAAAATATTTAACGTTTTCTAATTCAATGAAATTCATTGGAAAACTTTTTAGGGTTTTGCTGGTCTGGCTCGTTCCCTTCCAAGCGAGTCATGGATAAAAAGAGTTATTCGTCTTCGAAGAGATCTTTCTGTACAACTGAAGTCTTCACCAAATTTGATTTCTACTGCTGTTCATCGCACTCTGAAACCTTTAAAGTAAGTGTAGTTTCTTTTATGAAAAAAGAGGATGAAGCCCTTTTATAGTGCCATTTTGTGAAATGTATGTGGTATAATTATTCTTGAAAAATATTTTTAAGTTGGATGCATTATTCTTCTATTTAATGCGCTTGATCCATAAAAGCTTAGAATGTCACCAAGATGTGTTACATAATTTCGAAGGATTTATTTTAAATAGTGCTTAGGAATTATAACTTTTTAAAACATACTAGTTGCAATCGGAATCGTTTTGTATTAGTGAAAGAATTCGATCATTTATTATTATTCTAAAATACATTAAGAAATTTCTAGAAAAGCTCAAGAGGCTGCTGAATTAATTATAAAAATTTACACAAATAAACTTCTGACAAATTAGATAACTGTCTTTTAATGTTTCACTGTTAAGACTTTTTTCAGTAATTTAAAACGTGAACAAATGTTTTTAAACATTTGTTAATATGCAATTTATTTTCTTGTTTAAGCTCCTTGAATTCTGGGACTAATTAATTTGACTATATTATTAAAGCAGACAATTTCTTTTTTTTCTCTCTTAATATATAAAATGTTTTACTAAATTTTTCAATAATTTTATGTTTGTCATTACTACACCTAATATTTTAAATTTTAAATTTCATGATGATAATTTTACAAAATGTATTTCACGCTATCTTTTTCTCTAGATTCATTATTCCACATGCCTTAGGAATGCAGCACTGGCTTCTTCGATGGTGCCACTAATAGCATGGTTGATTTTGAATACATTACCCCATTGCAGCTTTACTGTGACTTTTTGAATTTACATTCAAACTATGCATGAAACAAGCGTAGGAGCGTCGCTGTTTTAGAAATGGCTCCGGATCATGCATTTGAGGGGGAGAGAGACTTTTACCTAATTTTTACTGCAAATAACTGGACAACTGAAACAAAAAATTCTCTTGTTATTAGAACATTTTGACTAAATATAGAATAAATGTCTTATAGATTTTATTTCTTTGCTTTTATTTGAGTGGTTCTTAAACTTTCGATCACGCCCCCCTTTATGTATCACTTTGAAATCGTGGACCTCTAAGATTTTGAACACCCCTCCCTGACTACCAACACACGGCTGAGTGATTTAAATGTTCCTCAATAATCCTAAGACTCCTTTCCTACTTATGCAGACTTGTAGCACTTCTTTTTTCCTTTAAGAAAACAGTAAATATCTTATATATATATATATATATAGAGAGAGAGAGAGAGAGAGAGAAAATATTACAAAATACACTAATTTCGAATAAATAAATAAATAAGGTACTTATTCGTAGGAATTAAAATTTATAATAAGAAAGATAGTGCTGCAATCTTACCAGCCTTTCAGAGACTGATCTTAACAAAGGGGTCTCAGGGGTGTTAAATTTCTCTAGAGGTCTGAGGATATAAACAATTTTAAAACAGGTATAATTCCTTTAAATTTAAATCAAATAATTCGAATCTTTTACACCTTACTTATTAGGAAATAAGGCTTCAGAAAAGTGTAAACTGTTTAAAATATAATCATAATTTTAAAAATTATAAGCATACGAAAATAAGAAACATTTCCATAAGAAAAATTATTTAAGTTTTATGTTGCGCATACTATTTTATAAAATAGTAGCTTTAGTTACTATCTATAAGTTGATTTATAATGTTAAATGTATCCTTATTACACTGTAGTATGTTTATATAAATAGAATAATAAATTATACTTTTTAAAAAATAAAAAAATTACATTTTCAAATTTTTTTTAAAAAAAATTCAATATTTTTCAAATATTTTGAAATATAAAAGATATGTTATTCTTAAATGATGTAGGGCTTAAAGAGTATGATGCATTTTATAATTCGATAAAATTTTATGTATCAGTGAGTGAGTGAGTGAATATTAACGTCGCACTATTCAGCTACACGAGGGCTTTTGGCGACAGACCACGTAATTTCGAACCATGGTCAAGTGACGTGGTTGACACCTGAGCTGGAACCCCCCTCTCCTAACTACCACACCACACCAACGGGAGGACGTTTCAGCTCTGGACAGATTTAACCTGCATCTCTGCCCTACACGGCGGGTCTTTAGTGGTACTGGGCTCGAACTCATAACATACCTGCCATAGTCCGATACCTTAACCACTGGGCTACCGCAACTCTCCCCTAGAAGGGCTCTGGGGATTCCCAGGGGTCCGTGGACCACAATTTCAGAACCGCTTGAGTGCATAATCCTTTGTCATAAATAATCTGCATTGCTCAAGATTTTAAAGCTTTGGAGAAAAATGAAACTATTTTTAACCAAAAAGTACGATTTTTTTCGATTTCTTGTAACCGTTACTTGTTATAGTATAGCTATGGTCTATATTTAAAGAGCTGGTTCTCTTTCTACATAGAACTGGATGCATGAAAATAATGAATGCAGTGAATGAAAGAAATTTAATTTTCAGAAACTTTTCTGAATAGTTATACAATTAATTGCTAAAGTCAATCAACTAATAAAACATAGTGAGAAGCGGTGTACTACCTCAATAATAGTATTGCGTATTATGCTATTTCATCAATTTAGAATTAAATGTCGTATCTCAATAATAACTATTAGTAAAACTGTTGAAATCATTCAAAAGACTGATTCTAATGCATAATAATTTCAAAACAAAATATCTATAAGTTAACCCTTTTTTAAATTTATCATAACTTCATTTTTCGTCTATTGACAAATGTCAAGATTATAATCCCTCAAAAAATAATATATAAAGAAATTCAACACAAAATACACTACAAAATGGTGAAATAAAATTCAAATTTTGTCCACATTAAGTTATATATATTCCATTCACACACACACACACACACATTTTATATTAAGTTCAGTTTTTGCATTCTTTTTTCCTCATTTGTTCATTAACAATACATTTTGCCCACAGCGTAGTTTGAGGTAAAAGATATTTCAGGTACTTATACGAGATGTACAAAATTTTTAATATGCCTTATAATTAGTGGAAGACTGTCTTCAATATGCTGAAATATCTGAAAATGATGCCGAAGATGGAGTTGCTGTTATTATTTTGAATTATGTGCATGTTGTCAATTTGAATATGATAAATATTATGTATGTTTATTTCTAAAAAATATGTTAGGTTTTGTATAAAATGTGAATAAAACTATTATTTATTCAATTATGGAAATATTGTATTCATTTAAATTATTAAATAAAATATGTGTCTAAATATATAAAAAAAATTGGCAATTATTGCAACTGTGGTTTTTATTTTGTTTCTATACATAGAACTCATTTTAAACTTGATTATTTATATTTAAAAATATAATACATATGTTGTGTTCATTATTTACGTTTATAATAATTAAATTGCATTTTAATGACTTTTT
Organism: Trichonephila clavipes; assembly: GCA_019973935.1. Classification (NCBI taxonomy): domain Eukaryota; kingdom Metazoa; phylum Arthropoda; class Arachnida; order Araneae; family Nephilidae; genus Trichonephila; species Trichonephila clavipes. The sequence goes on from BMAU01019665.1 coordinate 2,107,550, forward strand.
TTTTAAAGTCAGATTCTTTCTCAATACCAACTTTATCTTTAAAGAAAAGGCAAAGGACAAATATACATGTTTGTGAAACAAAGATTCTATTATTTCAAAGACAAATATGGTGAAAAACTGTAAGAGCTATAGATTAAATTTCCTTTATCCAAACCACACAGTTTAGCTTTTTAAAAAAGTTAGAAGTTCTTAATAAAAAATTGTGGAGCAAAAGTTCTTGGAAAATTTCCTAATAGTGCTTAATCATCATTTTATAATTAAACGTTTATACTTTATTGAATTTTGAAATATTTCAAAGATTTTTAATTAATATTTCAAACAAAATTTATAAATGGTTATGGATATCAAATAGTCTCTAAATAAATACTTTCATTGTAAATTTCTAATCACTAACATAAAATAACGTTCGAGCTTTGAATTACTTTAAATTTATTTACTTATATATATATATATACTTTAAGAATTATTTTACAATACTCAACAAAAACTTGCAACCAAAAATCAGTTTACACCATTTATTTTCTTAAATAAATTTCTCACATAGCTTATTTCATGATAAAAATATACATATATATTTTTCATAAAAATGATGCATAAATATGAACTAAATACACATGCAAGATATATGTATATATAAAATGAAGTTAAATTTTTCTGGAATAAGATATAGCTTTATCACAGCAGTGGGCAAGAATTTCAACTTATAATAGTAATATTAGCAAATACTATCCTATTGATAGACATAGAGCTTAAGAATTTTTTTCAGAACATGGAAACGATGACACCAAAAGCGAATTTAAAGTAAGCTGATGAAACTATAACTATATATCAAATATATTACTGTCAAAAGATTAAAAAGGCGGTAATTTTACGACCAAAAATGTACTAATTAATATATCTCTCGGTAATTTTACGCAATGGATTATAATCAGACAAGATTATAAATAATAAACGGATTTGAAATAGTTTATTATTTCCCATTTGCTGAAAGCAATTCGGTGAAATAATTGTTTTCAGCATTACATCGATCAGGGATAATAAGTAAGATACATTTCAAAATAAAGCAGTGCAGAAAACTAAATACGAGTCGTATGTCTTATTCAGTTTTCATTTTAAAAATAATTTCAAACAATTTTATATAAACTAATTAATTATTCACTTTAAAGATCAGATTTTTCAGATTATCTTTGCCTGTGCATTAAGTTCAGGGACGTAGCTACCAACGTATCAATGAAACGGGGCTCCTAAACTTCAGGGGCTCCAAAATGTGGTAGAAAACAATCATAAAATGTTAAGGGGCTCTAAAAGGGCCCCCAAGGAATTTAGATACAGGGCCCACTCAGAACTACCTAAACCAGTGGTTAAGTTTACAACTTGGTTTTGGAAATTCTGAACGCATTGTCTTCTCTTCAATCTCTTAGCGTTTTAAAAATATTCTGTGATTAATTTTACTCTTGTTATACTCCTGATAATTGAAGGTCAATTCAAAGGAAATCATAAATAACACAAATTTGCTTTTCATGACCTTTCATCAAGGCCATCTAGTGGCGAAAACCGCAACTTAAAACAACAACAGAGTTTAATCAACTTGGTAAAATCCAAAGACGTCATGATGTGCAAATTTTTAGACTAAAATGACGTCTTTAATTATTTTTTTTCTTCCACGACACAATTAATTACAATAATAAGTTCTATGAAAGATATTGCATAGGTGTAGGGAAATTTCGTATAACAGAGTTATGTCTCTGCTATTACACATAAAAATTGCGAAAAATAAGTTGTTTACGTCTAAAGAATGGGAATTTGAAAAATGAGTTTTCTAAGAAAATTCTCTCCAAAATTTTTAAATTAACCTTATACTTTAGCAGAAAAAGAGGGTGGTTTCCCCCTTTTTTTTCAAACAAGTATTAATTTCAAAAGAGCTAATTTTAATAATTTTCTCTTAGGAAAGTAAAAGGAATATAATGTTCTAGTATATAGAATGATTTTTTTATACTTGATTTGAATAAGATATGATTGTATATATTCCTTTTCTGGGCCAACAAGAACGAAAACTAGAGCCGGTTTAAAGTTGACTCGGTCTTAAAACAAAATTTGCTTGATAATATAATAATTTATAGCATTTAGTCCTTTATCATATTGTACTAATTGGTACAGTAAGAAAAACTTGATAAAAAATTCTAAAAGGAATTATTATTTTAATAAAATTAACATTTCTATCATACAAAGAGTCATTAATAACTTAAATAATAACAATAATTGCTTCGTATATTTAAGAAGTTGCAAAATTATGTTTAAGACTTTGAAACTCTTTTAAAAAGGATTGTATTCGATTCATTTTTAAAAATTATTCGAATGATATGAAAAAGGTGATATGCCACATGTTGGCGATAAACGAATCTTTTTTTTAGAATACTCGCATTATCGTTTACGACTGAAAAATATTGAACTCAGAAATATTCCTCACAACATGAAATCGGCTAATTGGTTCTTCATAACAATTTTTTTTTATTTTTCTAGTTGTTTAATCCTTAAATTCAAGTAAACTTCTTTCGGTTCTTCAACTGTTTCCTTTGCCCTTGTTAAAGAAGATCTTAATCTCGATTTATAATGTATTTTATCTATGTATATATATGTGTGTGTATCTCAATCGCTGTATTATTATTCTTATATTTATCTTGTATATGTATTTACCTCTTTATTTCTACGTGCTTTTGGTTTTTATAGAACCTTGAAGTGGATAAAAAGTAATTTCTCAAATTTTTTCTTTCATTCATGTCTTTTCTTCCATTCATTAAAATTACACATCCGCATAGAATTATTTCCGTGATCACAATGAGCTGTGGGTTTATCTGAATGCTTCAGTCAAAAACGCTTTGTTTGTAATATAAAGTTTTTCTCCAAAAAATGCACAAAGTAGCACCTGAACTTTCTCGTGCGTGTGATTCTTATCTTGATAACTCAAAACATGCAACATTAGTACACTCCTAAAAAAATTTCAAAACCTTTTTCGTTTTGCATAGTGTCTCACTTAAATGTAGGCCAGTTTTCTTTTGTTCTAAATTATCCTTCCTTTCTTTATTATTTCTTGTTTTAAAGAATGATATTGTACGTTCGCAATATCTCACGAAACAATTCTGGTATTCACGAAACAGTTTAAACCTAGCTAAATTGATTCATCCTGGAGAGTTTTGTTTTTGTTAACTAATACGTGACTGTAGATTATAGAAATACATTCATGACCCGTCTAGATATAAGTTTCAGTCCAAATAGTGTATAATTCACTCATGTAATAGTAGCCTCGAATGTTACACAGGAACACGCACTCTAATAAAGTGTAAAATTATCTTAAACAAGTAATATAAAAAAAGAGTGTGTGTAATTATGACCACACGATAGAAGTGATAACAAATTTTGTAATGTTACTTCAGGGGTTAGTTTGGTGAATAAAAAACAAGGGGATATTAGTATTGTCACATAAAATTATTTATTCATATGTCTGTACTCGTAAAGTAATATTTTTTTGCGAAATACACAATCATATTTGGGAATTAATTGTATTCTAAGAAGGAAATAATAGGTTTATGGTTGCTGAAATAGGTTATAAATACTTTAGATTTAAAATTATTTAAATATTTTAAAAAACTCCGTGAAGCGTTGTTCAGTACTTTGTCAAGCTTTCATTTGGATCATTTGATATAATTAAATTGAATTTTGATTTTTAAAAATCTACTTAAGGCTTTGATTTGTCTTTTGAAAAAATCTACATTAAAATCCGCACTTAAAATAAAAGGCAATTTGTTCAGAAAAGTTGATCCTGCTTCAGTGTAGGCAACTAAATTTTTGTGAATGAATTCGATCATTTTCTCTACACTTTGATTTGGTGAAATATAAATTGTAACCATCAGAATTATTTGTCCATTTTCTGCTCTACATTTCGCTGCACAAATTTCTCCGATACATAACTCCTTTAACCCAAATGATTCAGCAGTATTTGATGCTACATCCATTTCTGAAGTGGCATAAGTTGTTGTATCTCCCTAATTTTTATATATAGTAACTCCACCAGCTCTGTAATTGTGTCTTCGGAATTTAGCAATACAATGAAAATTTGGAACATCTATGTTTTTTTCATTATGTATCCAAGTTTCTGTTAAAAGAAATATAGTTTAGTTACATGTTGCATAACACTGTCATCGAGATCCAAAGCATGTGCACGTAAACTTTGAAAATTCAAAGAATATATTGATACTTCCTTTTTCGTGGAAGTGAAGTTTGTGAAGATATCTGTGATTGTTTTAAGTTTGTTTTGGGATAAGCTTTTTTAAATTCATTTTGTAGATCTCTGAGAAATGTGTAGATGATTTTAGGCATGGAAGAATTTTGGATCAGAATTTTCCGTAACAATGTAAAGTCCTTCAAGACTTGTTGCTCCTCCTGATAACGCAACATATACCAATTGTTGAGAATGTGTTTCTCATATTTATAACAAGTCTTGAAGGACTTTACATTGTTTCGGAAAATTCCGATCCGTTGTTACGAGCGTTACAAAGCGGAGCGTAACAATGCTTGGCTTTTTAAAACGCATCATCCCAGTGCACTCTTCAGCAAAACACACCTAAGGAAGTTATCACTTCAAAAAAATTTTAAAAGTCAATTCCTACTTAGTTCAGCAAAGAAAAATTTTATTTTTTAGTTACTTTTTATTAATAAATTACAGTTAATATAAATATGTATATACATAGGACAGAATCACAATATTAAGAGGCAAAATAGAACGGGTTTTTCCTTTCTATATAGGGTGTTGTGGACTATTGTTTTTGTTTGACAGTATTTATTCAATAATTCAATTTAATAATTCTAATAAAACGGAAGTAAATAGTCACATTCTCAGAAATTAGGCTATCCCAGGTGGGATTCGAACCCACGACCTTGGTATTAGAAGTCCAACGGGCTATCCATTGCGCCATCGGGACACTACGCGTAGTTTTCTTTTTTATATGTGGTGTTGGACTGTTATTTTTGTTTGCTTCTTTCTATTCATTAATTAAATTTAATTAATGAATTAATATTTGAAAAAACTGTATTAACATCAAATGCCATCCACCACTACAAGTTTTAAAAAAAGTATTTGAATTTGAGGATGAATAAGAAGAATTTTGTTAACGATTGAAAGCTTGAACAAGGTATATAATATATATAAATAAATATATATAGGGAGAGTTGTGAACTATATAAAAGTAGGAATTGAAAGAAATATGCATCGAAAGAGGCTTACAGTTTTTATCATTGTAGACGCAATTGGTATCTCTGTTAAAAGCGAAAATGTTGCTTATAATGAATTCATTACTTTAATAAAGGGTGTTTTTTCAGAGGTATAGAACTTTAAATTGCAATAAAACAACGATGTATTATTCGATTGACATGAATTTTTTTTATTCGAAAGATAATCTTGTGGTATTACATTTAAAATATGATTTCTGGCATATGACTGCCACGGCTGGCTCGGATGTAGTCCAATCTGAACGTCCAATTTTCGATGACTTTTTCCAACATTTGTGACCGTATATCGGCAATAACACGGGGAATGTTGTCTTCCAAATGGTCAAGCGTTTGTGGCTTATCCGCATAGACCAATGACTTTACATAGCCCCACAGAAAATAGTCTAGCGGTGTTAAATCACAAGATCTTGGAGGCCAATTCACAGGTCCAAAACGTGAAATTAGGCGGTCACCAAACGTGTCTTTCAGTAAATCGATTGTGGCACGAGCTGCGTGACATGTTGCGCCGTCTTGTTGGAACCACAGCTCCTGGACATCATGATTGTTCAATTCAGGAATGAAAAAGTTAGTAATCATGGCTCTATACCGATCACCATTGACTCTAACGTTGTGGCTTTCATCGTTTTTGAAGAAGTATGGACCAATGATTCCACCAGCCCATAAAGCGCACCCAACAGTCAGTTTTTCTGGATGTAACGGTGTTTCGACATACACTTGTGGATTAGCTTCACTCCAAATGCGGCAGTTTTGTTTGTTGACGTAGCCATTCAACCAGAAGTGCGCTTCGTCGCTAAACAAAAGTCGCTTATGAAACTCGGGAACAATGGCAATCTCGTTTTGGGCCCATTCGACAAATCTACGCCTTGCTTGATGATAGTTTTGATGAATTGCCAAACCAAACTGAGAATACATCACTTGACAGCTGTTAAATCGGTCGCCATCTTGGAAAGTATTGCCAACTTAAACTTCTATACCTGGAAAAAAAACACTCTATATGAATGATCTAATTTAAATAACATTTATAATTCTCCAGACCCATTTTACCGTGAGTGTTTCTTTATACAAAATTAACTCAAATTTCTAAAATTTTGCCTTCTGCAGTTGTAAAATTAGAAGTTTATTAATAGGTCCCTAATAAACAAAATTTTCAACTCGAAATTTTTCAAAAATATTTAAGATAACTCTAAGACTACAAACTATTTGAAAAGTAAATGTTATGTGAATTATTAAATGTAATTACAAAGTTAAAGTAAATCGTAAAAAACATGTAAAACTTTTTTAGATATTTCAATTTCTCATAACATGAAAATCCTAAATGCAAATTTCATACATAGTTAAGGAAATAATTGAGGCCAATTTAATAGCATTCTTTTTTAGTTTTAACAACATTAAAAAAAATTAAAAATGTTTTTTTTATATAAAATTAGAACAATTAATAGTTTTAATAAAAAAATATATATTGAAAAACTTTACTAAGCTGTCACGACTTAAAAAGTGGCGAACATTTTTGTAGATTAAAAGTTTCCATGAAGAATTTTTAACGATAACTAAAAAAAAAAATTTCCGAAATAACTCTGGAACTATTTAACAGCTTGGAATCTGTCAATATGACAATACTATATTTTTAAAAACATAGAGTATCTACCTATCTGTATTTCTTTTGTGGCTCTCCCATTCGAGGTTCTAAGCTCTGAGGTTGGTGGGATGTGGAAGTTTCGAGAGTGGTGTTCTAACTCAGGTGTCGTCTCCGTTTCTTGCCCGTGTTTCAAAATTGCCAGGTCTGTGGTTAATACCTCCCATGTCGTAGTGCGACATTAATAAAGTCTCAAATATCCCACCATATTATTTTAACGATCATTTTCGCCAAGCAAAAATTGCCGCCAAATGGCGTGGAAAAACTTAACAAAATAATACGTTTTTTGTTACTTTCGAGTACCACGAATGATTGTTGGTCCAGGAAATAATTGGCTTTTTTCGGACAAGTACAATTGTTCTGCTAGTTTTTACTGTCCAGGGGATAAGTGACAATTAATAAATCAGTTGTGATCTCCCTTTTTTGTTTGTAAAGAAACTTGATTATTTGGTAAACAAGGACAATGCCCACTGAAACTGTCAGCAATCTCTTTTTTTAAATTTATTTTTGCTATTTCATTCCCCCATTTTATGCCTATCTTGCCTTTACAGAATTTGATTTAGATCAAAAACACGTAATTAATTATAAGTTAACCGGTTTAACCCAGCAGATATACGTATATATATTTTTTATGCCAATTACTTTAACTTCCCAACAATTGAGAACTCGAGAAATGTAATATCTGGTCATCCTCATCGTGAGACGATGGTTAAAACTGTGTGTTCTATCAACAAAAGTCCTTAATTTCTTTCCAATATCCATTTACCTGACTAGATAAAATCACATAAGGAATGAAAATTTTACCGAAATAACGTTTCTTTTTTGTTGACTGCAAATATAATAAATATATCAACTTTACTTATAGCTTCCACTGTCAGATAAATTTTTTAAAAATATCTTTCTAGTCAGGATTCTATTTATGCCAATAATTTCTGCTCAAATTCTTATAATTATTACTTTATTATTAATTTGAGGTATGTATTGTATTTGTTTTTGAAAAGAGGTAACGAAAAATTCGAAGGAAATCTTTTACCCGATTACATCAATAGATGGCGACACAACCCATTAAAATTTTTTAAGACAAATAAATATTTAACTTGCTATTTGCTATTTTTACTACGCAAGAGATAACACTTAAAAAAAAAAAAGACCCATAGTAAATCGCTAATACTTTAAAAAAAAAAAAACAAGTAGATATTTTTAAATTTTGCTGTTAAGAAGAAAATAATTACATAAAATTTTAATTTTTAAAATCCTCACAAAATTTGAAGGTATTTATAGATGAAATTTATTATTACATTTTTAACCAACATAATTTTCTGAATAATTATAATTATTTTACTATTATTATAACTATTTTACAAATGAAATGCGCAAAAATAGCCATAAGGCATCATTATGCATTATTAATTTTTCATAAGAGCAAAAAGAAACCTTATTCCATCCCTTTTTTCCCCCATTTACTTATACCTGTGTTCGATTTTTCCTTTCCATTTTCCTTTTCTTTCAATTTTTCACTAGATGAAATTTTTAATGCTATTCTTCATCTAGAACTATTGAAAAGGCATTTTAATTCAAAAAATAAAATTTAAACAATAAAAAAGTATATTTTGGGGGGAAAATGATTTGCTCAGCATTCGGAAATGTTTCATAACTCTTTTAGTTCTTCATTCAAGAACCAACTTATCATAAAAAAAAATAGTTTTATAAATTTTATAAATTAATTCTTATATGAAGCTGTATAAATACTAGAACATAGATATATAATAAAATCTTCCAGATATGATGCATAATAATGTTTTCAATTATCACCAGTAGATAGCAGCACTAAAAAATAACTACTATTGCTATTTGAACGCACGTGCGTTGATTAATATTAGTCCTTTTACATTTAACATATTTACACCGCTAACTAAATGTTTCTTTTTACAATTAAAAAATACACAATGAATATTTAGAATCCTTAAAAAAACAATTTAGTTTCAAAGGAAATTATAATATATGAAACATGCAAAACTTGGTAAACATATATATATATGCATTTTCTTTTTCTTTCATTCTACCAAAAATATAATGTTGCTATTAATAACACTTCTTCAAGAGTGGAAAACGAAAATTATATCAAAAATAGTTTAATCAAAGTAATTAGTAGCAAAGAATTAATCATCATACAATTTGAAATAAATGTAGATTTATATAAGTATAATAATATTTAAATAATTATTTTTAAAATGACAATATTTAAGATACTTCAGTGATCCGAAAGGGAAATAAAAATTAATATATCAAATGCTTACAATAAAAGAAAAAATTAACGATATCGAATAAGAATTTCTAATGACAAAAAATAAAAAATAACTCATAAAAAGTTTCAAGAACAAAATGTGTTGGATATACAATTGAAATATAAGTAGAATTTTAAACAATCTTCTGAATTTTAAATATTTTTTATCATTGAATATGATTGTTCTCCAATATATTCTAAACATGATGGGAGAATCTTCTTTAAAAAAACTGGTTTTTTTTGTAAAACATAAATAATAAAAGCTTCATATTAACAAAAACAGGAGAGGAATATATTCCTTGATAAACGCATTTGAGAAATTTAATTGATTTGTTCATTTGAGAAATTTCGAAAGCGCTTTTGAATAAATAAATGTTAAACCTTTTAAACTATCAAAACTTAATGTATCAAAAGATGAAAGTTCATAAAAAATATCGCTATATCTGTTCTTATCAATTTAATTTTATGCATTGCTTTTTTAATTGAGAATTATTTAATTTATTTTATTATACAGAAAATTTAGCGATTTATTATTAAATTTGGCTTTTTAATCATGTTTTCTTGAAAATGATATTAGTAGATAGTAATAAGTTTTTGCAATTAATATGTTTCTTATAAAAAAGAATTGTTTTTCTTCCAAGAGGACAGTATTGTTGGCATTGGTTTCTCCTTTCCTCTTCTAACCATGAACTTGACTTTCATACTTAAGAAGAGACTGATCCTTTATCGGCAAGCTCTTAATCGTTATTTATTACAGGTACAACAGCATAAAATTGCATATTCAGTACAGATAATGCCATTTATCAGAAGAACGAGAAATGTGAAAAATGTATTAAAAGATGAAGCGTGTAGCTACATAGCTTGTTGGGGTTTTCCCTACTTCTATATTATACTCTTGACCTAGAGATGTGGGGAGTGAATAAAGAACCAGACATTGCTATAATCTCAATATCTCTTTATTAAAATCTTAACTTAAGGTATTCGAACACGTTTGGAACACTTTTTAACAAAATAACATATTTAAACATTATAAAGGCTTTTTTAGGACTCAATACCAATAAATACTAATATTTAACTAATAATATTTAAAATAAATTGCCTAAATTTCTCAGAAATCACAATTATAAGTGAAAATTTAGCAAAATTTTGTAAAACTTCAAAGCAATTAAAGAAAAAAGTAATAAACTTATATTAGTAAAAGTATTACCAAAACAATCTAGATGCATTTATCGAGAGAATGTACTAAAATTTTAATGTTTTATTAAAATTTGAAAATTTTAGAGTTGATTGAGTAAACATTATAAGAAAAATCACATTCTTTATGAGACCATGATATGAATAACAAACCCTAACTCAAAAAATATTCATACAATAAGCAATATTTCAGTACATTCTCTAGAAAATAGCATAAATATCAGGTTCAAAAAGTTTTATTGAAATACATTTGTAATATTTTGAGTAATCAGACTCGCCATGATAGATTTCGAGTAATTTAAATGCCCACTTCTGGTAGATCAAAGACCCACTTCCGGTGTTTCTAACTTAATAAAATTGATTGTAGCTTGGCCTCTAGGTAGAGTAGAAACAAAACAAAATATGTTTTGTAAAGCCAAAAGATGGCTCTATTCAATAAAAGAGAAAACAAAAATATCTGTCTTGACCGAATTTCGTCATTTTCAACGTGTTCGGATACCTTAAACAATATACAATTATAGTATTAATAATTAAACCAAGTGAATCTGAGGTGAAGAGAGACACACACAATACGTATTACCAAATAATCGCGTAACTGACACCACTATGTCTAACTTTACCGACTAATCCTAATCTCAATAAATACACAGTTCTTAGTAGTTTAAATAGATGTTCTTACCGCTCTATCTTGGGTAAGCATCAATTCGCTTGAATCCTAACTGACGTCGCTTTACTTCATGTGGAATGGTATCCACCTCTAACTTGAACGCACTGGCAAGGATGGAATAAATCCTGTGGATGCGGGATTTCCTCTCACTCAATTTTTAACACTTGTAAGCATAGCCCTCGTATATTCCCTTCCCACAGCCACTCGAGTACACAAAACTTCTACTATTTATAAGATTCTTAACTTGCATACTTCACGTTTCACTACTTGAGTTAGTTGGAAAGAATTGCAATTCTGGCCCCAAAAAAACCCAAAAGGAGTTTCAGTGGAAATAGCGATGAGCCTGTCACAAGCTCTTATGAATGGTGCCTTTGCAATTTTATCTCCTGAAAATTTGAATATTTTTGCTTTGAATCAAACTAATTTTCTTATAGACATTAAGCTATGTTCGAATTAAAATGCTTTTATTTTGGATCGAAATTTTTTTAATTCAAGAGTTTATTTCAAACTATTAATATCGCACACAATGTATAGCCATTCCATTATCTTCGAAATTACAGAAATTTGCTAAAATAGGTGTGTCGGATAGTTTTACCTTTTATGACGAACTGTTCCTCTCCAAGAAAAATCCTTTTTGACAACTTCGGAGGTTGAGAAAAGCCTTTATTTAGCTCAACAAACTATTTCAGACCATATTCGGAAACGAATTAGAGTGGAAATATTCGAGATGGATGCCCCATTAGTTAAGTGAGAAGATTTGGAATGACCATGTCCTCGTATGCTCATCTTTGGTTACACGACACAAAATTGAATCCTTACTTTTTTAAGTCGGAATATTACAGGGGTTGAAAAGTGGATAACATATGAAAAAAATCGTGAAGAAAAGGGCCTATTGTGTACCCGGAATACCTACTTACCTCATGCCTAACCCAAAGTTGAGTCTGTGCATGAGAGTGTTGGAAATATGGTGTATATGGTGGAACATTTGAGTACCAATACGTTTAGAACTGTTGAAAGTGAACGTAAAGATATACTAGGAGAAATACTGACAGTTGTTGGATATTTTTAAAACAGCAGTTAAAAAAAAAGGCTGGTGAACTACGATAGGAATGACGTCATACCGCTTCACAGTAATGTCAGGACGCATGCTGCTTTGAGGACTCTTCAGATACTCGGAGAGCTAGACAGAGAGATTCTGTCGCATCGACCATATTCTCTGGACGGTTCAGTCCTAGGAGAGCGAATTATTTTGGTTGGCGATAATTGCGATATCTTGTTAACCCTAATTTGATACTTTAGATATGGTAAACCTAACTATTTCTGGAATTTTCATATTTTGTCGGTGGGCATTTTGAATTTCGTCATTTTGTTGTTGGGCCCTGGGCTGGAAGTATGGCACGTGTATGAGTGAATATACCTTCGAATTTTTTACTTCGTTGAATGCGAAATGTAAGAAAAAATTGTGCGGATGGTGTATGAAGGAAGAATGAATTGATTGTTTTGAATTATGAATGTTCTAAATGTAATGAGCAAATGGGATTATACGAACGAAAGAGTGCTGCTTTGCATGGATTTGAACGGAGATGTCGAATAGGTATGTTCAACCATTACCTCGCCGAATATCTCGTATATGGCGGCGTTCCCACGGGCATTCGCTTAGCGATAAGGTCTTCAAGGCTTTTTTTTTAATTTACCGTCACGCTGTACCCTTCACTCGGAAAAGATCAGCAGTAAGAAAGTAAGTGCTGTTTTTTTAATTTCTTCTTAAATATATTTGATTAATTTCTGTATTGTTTACGTATATTTTCATTACACATCCACCTTGTCCCTCTATATTCACTTGCCGCCATTGTTGGTTTCGTTTAGCACAATCTCGTTCTGGCTTGGCGCTTTTTTCGGTTTGTCGCCAAGGGTGGTGTGGGCTCTCCTAGGATTTTACCCTCTGGACTTAGCATCCTTCGATTATCACATATTTATGTCCTTGCAAAAGGTTTTGCAGTGCAAATAATTCAAAAAGACAAGCGTTGGTTCAATTGTTAGCCTCTAGGAATATAGGGACGTCTTAAGGCACAGGCCAACTGGGCCCGGGCCTTGGGCTTCGGCCACACTGAGGGACTCGAATCATTCTCGACTCATCCTTAATAAGATCATAACTCGAATAATTTCAGCGATCAAATGTTATTTCTGGTTGCATTCTCCGAAAAACTGGGAATTTCGGACGATATGGCAACTGGCTACATGTGATGACCGTCGTTCGTGTCTATGCTTAGGCCTACCACCATATACCATCATTACTCTTTCAGTCAAAAGGCGGCAGTTGGTCGAATCGGTTTGTGCGATTGCAAGTCATATATTTATTTGTTTCGGGTTATTGATGTACGAGCATTTGACAACGTATGCTGTATATGTATTCTCTACGTTTAAGTGTCATAGGTAGGGCCTACATATGTGCAGGGGCCCAGGGCCTCAAGAAGTCTTAAGACGTCCTAGTAGGGATAAGTCATTTTTTAAAAAAATGGGGTATACAAATTGCCTTCACACTGCCAATAAGTCTTAAATAATTATAGTAGTTGTATTATTCAATAAAGTTTATCCACAGTACCGTAAAATCCGACATATAATGAACACCTATACTTTCAAGCAGTATTTTTTAATTCTTAGGTATCTTCGCCTTATAACGCGTATTCCCTTTTTTACAAAGAAACCTACAATGTTCTTATGTTTTGTAGTCATTTAATCGAGGTATTTTCTAAGGATTTTAAAAAAATACTATACTTATATATATAATGACGTTTCTCATTTCTTTTAAATAAACACTATTTTGATGCGTGTACAAGTCTAATTTATTTTAATGCTCTTCTCTTTATTTACTTTTAAAGCTATCATTTTATACTCAGCGCATAACGTGCACCCGTAAGTTTCGATTTTATTTTTGGTGTTAAAAGTGCGTGTATCCGTCGGATTTTACTGTATGTAAAATTTATGATTCTGTTTTTTTCTAAAAACTGACAAAACTTTACCGTAGATCTAATAGATTGTAAGATATGTAGTTTGTATGGTCATTCATTTGGACTTCAATTATTTCTAAAAGCTAATATCCAATCGGAAATGTTTCATATATGGAATTTAAAGCAAATCCAATTTCGACGACTTTCTTTGAACTGGAATATTATAAATAAAGTAACTTCATACATTTCAAAATAGTGTAAATCAAGAGTGAGCAACTTGTTTTGGTTTGTGCGTCCCATTGTAAGAAAGGAGGATACTGAAGGGCCGCACTTTTTAAAATTCGTTGCATTCCTTATAAAAAATATTAAATTTTTAGCTAAATAAAATACAGTAGAAGTTTTATTTAATTCATTTATCTTATTTCATATTGTCTATAGCCTCAAGCCCATTTAATTTTAGAATCAATTTAAAGGAGACGGGAACTTTGGTATCTCGAACTAGCAAATATCCTTAAATTTTCCTGATAAAAGACACCGTTGCTCGTGTACGTGATTCATTTCGTGGGAGTCCTGATAAATCTATTAGGCAAACCAGTAACGACATTCCATTCCGTTTGAACGCGTCGCTGAATACGCGTGACTGATTTAAATTCCGTTAACCAAAGAACGCACTGCACCGTTTGCTGTGGCGTCCACATCTTTACTAATGAAGTCAGTGTAAGAAGTTTATCATCTGCGATTGCCAAATAATGAGCGTACGTGCGGCCGATCGGACTAGACCCAAAAAATCTCGGAGGGGTTTTAATTCACGTATGAACAGTTTATGACATTCTGATGGGTATATAGTTCCGTTATAATAATACATAACTTTTGGATACTTTAAACCCGGAACCTTGTATATGTCGACTAAAAAATAAACCAAAAATTTCCCCTCAAATGTCTTCATACATGAACATTTTTTAGATGACAAAGGTTTATAAAAGTCAATGTCATAGCATTAAACATTTTCTTCACACTGTGATATACGCGACCCAATATTCAATCATCATTTTCATCGCGCCCCCTCCATACAATAACAACGTATTGAATTCAATAATACTTTACTTTGACACTAAAACTACAATGCGACTTTAACCTCTAATGTGCCATCAACGTATATAAACGTCTCGTCCAGCCAAAGTATTAATTTTTCTGGGCGTGTATATACGTTTTTCCGTAGTACGATCTTTTATGTGCAGTGCCATCCATAATATTATATTGAAGGCTTTGGAATGCAATGAAAGTACCTTGTCATTGTTTGCGAAGGATTTACTCATTTCAGAGGGTATTTGCTTATTTATTGCTTTTCTCCTGTCCCTCAAAAGTCATCAAAATACCCTCATCTACGTGGAAAACGGTGGAATTGGAAAGCGAATTGCATAACTTTTAATCGGCAGTTAAGGAATTACCGTATTAAACCGTGCAAATTATCCAGATAATTATTAATACAAGCCCATGGGGTCACTGATAATTATCAAATTTGTTCTTTACTTAGTATTGTTAAATTAATAATGAAATATTCATTGTACACAGTACTAATACATTTATAAGTGTATTAGATCAGTGTAAATGTTTTTTTTATATTTTATTACATCAGAAAGTATTTTTTTTGTTTGTTTACTTTCAGTAAACTAATTATTTTTAAATAACCTTCTGTTTTCGACTTTTCAATATGCACGCGCCCCTCTCGTAGAGTTATTACGCCCTCAAGGGGGGCACGCCCCACAGTTTGAGAAATGCTGAGTTAGTAAGTTCCAGCTGCACGAGTAGCTCCTCAAGTGCTGTATCAATATATGAAGCAATAGTATAACAGAGAAAATCGAATTTAGGCTCAATTTTCTGAAAATTCTGAAAACTTTTGGCCTCGTCCTCCAAACTATGCAAATGATCCCTTAGTAGAAACACTTTCATGAACTTTTTTTTCTTAATAGAGAAAAATGCAAGACGAACCTTTGATCGCATACGAGAAAATCTCGGTTCCAATATGATTTTTTAACTATTTTGGATGGTCACTAGTTGCCCCCCGCCTCCGGTACAAAGGACTAGAATTTTTAAAATATTTTGCAATGCATAATTATTTATAATGATATATTATTACACTAAAGGACACAATTAGTTTCGTATTCAGGAAGAGACTATGATTGTAATTAAATACAAATATTCGAATGAGCATTTAAGCTCAATTACGCATACAACGTATTCTCCATTCATTCTTTACCTTTCTTATTACATAATTAAAGAGGGATTTCCCTCTCAGACATTGTTCACTCCAGATTTTGACCTTCAAACACAAGAAGGTCAAAGATTTCATCTAATAAAGAAACCTACTTCAAAAGTAAAACCCACGTCCCAAAAAGATGACATCAGATAAACGTACAATTAGGACCCTAACAAACTGTACTTGTGATGCCACGATAAAAGATAAAATGATTCTTCCAAAATTATTTCGTAGATATTCGGATTAATTCTAGGTGCACTGCATGTGAGATGGGTATGTAAATCAAAACGTTTATATCTCGATTACGTTACTGAGGGGATTTCCGCGTAGGGAAATGATTGTTCTGTAATGATAAATGTGAAAGTACTTTTTGTTTCGTTGGATGCATTGTTGATTTTAGGGATGACAATTTTTTTAATTTCATGGCCAAGACCTTCGAAAATTAGTTAAGGTGGTATTTAATAGCTCAAGGGGTTTTGTAATTACTTTGATCGATAAAATTAATAGAGATTAATTATACAAATAAAACTTCGGAACTTTAAGTTATTCATTTGATATTATCAACATACGTAATGCTTTGTTCCCGAGTTGGTTAAAAGATTTTCTTAGAGGTCGTGTCATCCTGTTTGAAATACCGACTTTGATATACGAAAATGATAGTCCAGAATTTTTTTTTTTTTAATTTTATTTATGTACTATTATAACGTATATATTGTTGCAAATTTGTGTTGGGGAGAAACAACTGTTGACTCCAATTATTTGGATAAAAACTATGTAGTGTCTGACAACTGTTGGTGGTAGATTATGGAATGTTGGTGCTATTCTGCGAGGGTTTCGGAGAGGTGTTGCTGTTTTTTAGGGAGAAGGTGACTGACCGTCGAGCAGGACGGCGAGGGGTGAGAGACAGTCCCTTGTTTTTGGAAGAGCGGAGTGCTAGACCGGATTTGGCGTTAAGAAAAGCGAGTGAATTTGATTGAGGACTGACGCATAGCGCGTGGTTTTCTGTACGAAGAATAGAATTTCTTGGGAGAGGTTTTAACACGATGGACTCTGATTTGAGAAGTTTAAGAAAGTAAGTGAGATCGAAGCACAGCGCGTGTTCCGGTGTACTAAGAAGAGATAGTTTCTTCGGAGAATTTTTAACACAACTGACTGTGTTTGTTTGATTGTAGTGAGAAGCTTTGAGGAGTAGTTTAGAAAGTAATTGAGAATCACGACAAACAGATTTTAATGGACAAGGGCAAACAAATGACTACATGAAGACAAATCGACGTATCTACATAAAGAAATATTTAAAAAAATTATTTACAGTATTTGAAGACGCACTTGTTAGAAAAAAGCTTTTCAGCACTCCGGAATGGGCTTTCTAGAACTGTTTAACAAGCAGGAACTAAAGCAAATAAAGTTTATCTGTCTTATCGCAGAGAACGCGCAAGCAGATTCTGAACTCGACTGACTGGATCGTTGCCTCAAAGTTCCCTTATGTAGCCTCGTGGAAATTTCCAGAAGGATAGATTCCAGAGACTTCTTGAGAGTTCCTTGGCGATATCATTTTTCTTTTGCAAAGTTTGTCGTCAGATTATAAAGCGGCCAACCTGGTAACTCTGGTTACATCTTCTAGGGTTGCTAAAATCTTAGTTTTTAAGTTTTTGCTGGAAGGATACTTTCCCTGTAAAACTCAATTTTCCCACAACTAGTGTCTCCCAGCAGAGAAAACAACACATGTGGTGTGCTTCATTGTATAGTATTCACGATTATATTATAATACTGTATTATGCATTTTCATGATTATCGAGGTTATCTCGTAATAAATTTCAGATAATCAGGTTAATCAAGTTTTTATATTATTCATAGTTTAATAAAACAAGTTAATTGCTTAAAAAACATATTTCCTTCCCCATCAAACGAGTACTGATTAATTATTTTTATCAGCATAATTAATTATTTAATCATTTCGATACTTTAATTTACGCATTAATTACATCTTTATTTTTTATTGTGATTAAAGTCTTTCTATAAGTATTTTTTTTTGGCAACAGACTTGAAAATAGATGTGAAGAAGATCGACTGTATGCAGTTAAGTCTTCTTTATATATGTCATCATAAATTGCCGAAACCCGTTATTACGGGTAATTACTAGTAAAAGCGAGAATTGCATACGTGCATCCGTAATTTTGTGTTCTTTGTTTTTTTCTAGTGACAGCGGGTTCTCCCTACGGAAGTTAAGAAAGACAAAGTAAAATTTATTATGGTCTACTACTACAACTCTCAGTTAGAACTCGTTCTTACCTCCCATTTAACAATAAGAAAATGAATTTCATAAAATTGACTCCTAAGTAAAAAATCTTATCTTTCTGTCTGTCTAAATTTTTGCTTACAATGTCAAGCACTTGGATCTGTTGTTTAGATGATTTATAATATGCTACATAAATCAATTTTATGTAATTCAATTATTTCCTGTTATATGTGTTGTAAGAACGGGGTTTAATTAAAAGTTGCTGTAAATTCTCTCTCTCTCAAAAAAAAATTTTAATACGTGTATTTCTTAACCTTCTCCCCGATGCGAGAAGAATAGTAAATAATAGTAATAATAGTAACTGTCAATAGTTAGAATGAGAAATTATGGATGCTCATAAATATCCTTCGCATATTTTCTAAAAAAAATATGCGTAATAATGGGTTTCAGTAATTTATAAAATATGTATAAGTGAATACGTAAATCAATTCTACAGTTTTGTAATCGAATTTTTTTAAAATAAGAAAAGGTTTCCATCTATCCCCATCGTGATTAAAATTCATAAATAAGTCACTTTTATTGATTGTTTTACTTGGGTATAAATTATTTCAGTAAAAAACTAGACGAATCCAATAAATGATAGTGTTACGTATTTTGTGTGATAAATTTTTAAAATAGTGAAAACAACTTTTATCTGCATGTGTAATCAGTGGCACATACAAGGAGGGTCCTGGGGGCTCGGACCCACCCAAAGCCCTTGATTTTTTTCCGATTGATTATAATTCTAAGTATATAGTAAGTAAAATTTCAATTAAACATTTGTTATTAGTGATTAATTTTATTAATTAATGCTAATTATTTATTCAACAATTAGTTTTTTACTGTGTTTTGTTCCCGAAAATCGACAAAATCAAAAGGAGCATGATACAAGAATGGTGAACTTACGCCCCCGGACCCCCCTCCCTTGAAAAATTCATGTGAGCGCTACTGTGTGTAATGCATTTATATTACTTTTTGT
Organism: Trichonephila clavipes; assembly: GCA_019973935.1. NCBI lineage: Eukaryota > Metazoa > Arthropoda > Arachnida > Araneae > Nephilidae > Trichonephila > Trichonephila clavipes. The sequence continues at coordinate 2,127,070 of BMAU01019665.1, forward strand.
ATTTATTTTATGCTTAAGTTGTAATATTCACAAACTACACCGTTCCTCACATTATTATGGCGATTCAATGGAAACTTGGAGAAATCTTGGGGAAAGAGCCAAGTTGACATCATTTTGGGTGACCAAGTTGGCGATTTGGTGACGATTTTGGAGACTTGATGATCATGCTGGCGACTTAGGCCCCGTATACATGAAAAACCCACAATTTGCCGGCGAATTGCGGTTGGGGAGAAAAGCCATCTTTTTACCGGTGTTTTTTTCCAGCCCGTTTGCATGAGAATCTGGTGATTAGTTGATAGATTCACGTGACTATACGATATGGCTAACAGAACTAAGGAGAAACCAATAAAAACTAACTGTAATAAACGTCAACCCCATGGCAACCACATCACCAAATGATGGAAATATCATGGTAACCATTTTGTAATTTTATCGCCCATCTTGGCGAACATAAACAACAATTTGGCGCGTAGAGCTCCTATATCAAATTAGCACCGAAAAGGTCCCTTTTCAAAACTTTTGTTTTGCTACGAATTAGTGGAACTGTCCGAGCAAAAACAATTTTTTTGAATTCGTCGCAACTTTTTTTTATACACTTCCAAATCCTGGACAGTTCTCCCAAATTTTTGTCGTCTCTTAATTTCCCCAGATGTTAATCAAAGCTCTTATTTCTTCAGTGGACCAGCGTGCACAATCAATAACAGCAGCTATCTTTGAATAAATGAATCTCGGCATCATGAGAAAATTGAATTCTCTGCATTTACTTTGCTTCAAAGTGGATCCAAAAATCAAAACCACTTTCAAACCTGTATAATGCCGACTCGTCGTGCAAACGGGTCTAGAGAAGATATCGTGGTACTTAGCAGGCAATTTTCGTCCATGTAATTAGAGCTTTAACTGATTCATCTGGAAATTAGTGGAGAAAAATACTATCATCATGATGTAGGACGCAAGGGGACTTTTCTGGAACGATCCGTGAGGCCTATAAATAGTCACTTGTCGAAACTGAGTTAGTATTGTTTTGACTAGTGATTTGTTAGCATTGATTTGACTATTGAAGAGTCGACCAACGATTTGTTCGGCTGTTATTCAAGACGAGTGAATGCTTGTGAATAATCTTTAACATACTGGTATTTCAGAAATTGATAGTAGTGTCTAAGCACCGTAAAGGTGTGTAGGCCTTCTGACATTTATTAGGCGAATTTGAGTACTCTATTCTGCATTTCAAGGATTGTTTTTCAACAATAAATTTCCATCGCTCCTGAAGAACTGTTTTGATCTTTGAGACTGATTGCATAAAATCCTTGAACCCGAAACTCCTGATCTACGAATCAATAATTTTTCCTTTAGTTGTATGGTATTTACTGGATAGAAGAGGAAATTTTGAATTGAAAATAAGCTTTGTAATCACACTACGCATGTTGTTTTTACGATTGCAAGCAGTAGAGCTCTGAAAACTCGATACTCCATAACCCCGTAGTTGGGATAACTCGGCCACCCTCTTGCAGATCAAAAAGACCTCTTGAGCAGACCCGTTGAAGGTCTCGCGTTCCTTTGTCTGGCGTAAACTTACTGAACCTCCAGAAAGGAGTTCATGGATGTATAGAAGCCGATGAAAATGACGTTGAATAGAAGATCCAGAACGATACTGAGCAAGACATTATATCTGATGCAGAAGTTATTGCTGCTGTGTCACACATTTAATGAAAATATGCCAGAAATGAGGAAGACATTAATGTTGAGAACACCTTACTAACTCCTAAAATATCGCACAGTGAGGAACTAAAAGCTATCAAAACCGCCCTTCAGTACTTTGAATAACAAGGTGCGTCTGTAATGGACTTACTGTCCGTTCGTCGTCTTCGTGATAAAGCAGCAAACGCAGTCTAGTATGGAAGGCAACAAGACATGCGCATTTCTTTAAAAAAAAAGCCAGTTTTTGCAAAGTCACCTACTTAATTTTCATTATGGACAGCTTTATGTTTTCATAAAGTATTTTTACGAAGTGTGTCTGATCAGGTAAATTGCTGTACAATAGGAATTCATTAATTTTCACATTTTCATGTAGTAAATAATCTGTGCTTTTATAAAATAACTCCTGAGGGCCACATGATACAGATAAACATGTGTTCTCCATTGAAAATTCAAAACAGACATTAAACTTATTTTTATTTTTGTAAAACTTAGATAAAATCTCAAATTTCGGAATTGGGTAAAAATATTCAAGTGTTATAAAAAAATCACCAAAAAGATTTTAAAATTAAAAAAAAATATATTATGCATGTAGTTTTAAATAAACTGCATTTTGTGTATATGCATATATTGTTGACAAATATGTATTATTTAAGAGAAAGTTTCTGCAAAGAGCAAAAGTTGGCAGCAACGAAGCGCATGAACTGATTACTTGAAACCACATGATTGTCTTTATCCTGTGACTATGTCGTCACATGAATTTAGCTCATTCCCTGAAGGAATACAAATTATATTAACTTAATACAGTACTATTTCATGCAGAAAATTCTTCCCATTGATGTCTAACGCACTGCAAAAGGTTCATTAAAAGATCATTTCCATTTTATACAAGTGTGACGTATATTTATCGGAAATATTCCATCCAGTATTATTTTATGCGAGATATTTGAAAATCATTGAAATTCGAACCTGCAATGAGGTAGCAACAAACGGAGAGATTTTCCCATTATAAAAGTGGAAATCATCAGACAGTGTAAAAATAACCCAAGCAAATAATCAAAACTGGTAATTTAAAAATATATTATAAAATTCAATCCTATTGTATTAAATCACTTTTCCAACTTTACGATTCCTATTCTTATAAGTATAATGTACTCCATATAACAAATTCCTTTCGCCTCATTTATCGAGAAACGAAGCAATACATTAAGTCTAGCAGAATAACAGGAAGTTATTTTCGAACAAAACTATTAGACTCGGCACTAAAATTATATCGGTATTTAGAACACGTGTTTTCAGAGAGGCCCCCTTTAGTAGAGGTACAACATAGGGGACCAGATGCATAGCGATAATAATCAGCAATAAATTTTTCGATCAACGGGTGACATTATACACCGAATGTTAATATCCAATACTCCTCATTATATCCGATTACAACATTCAGATGACCTATTTAGAGAGCGAGGATTGAAGATGGTTTTGTGAGACACACAGCACATATTTCCTAAGTATATATCTTAAAAGTTCCCCTGAAATAAATGACTCAAAAGAATTTCAAAATTACCTAAAAACGTTATTAAAGGAAGTAATTTCATTAATAAATAATTAATGATCCCACATTACGTATCTTCGGTAAATTAATCAAATCCTCTACTGCAATATATCGTATAAGAATTCTCAATCATAAAAAAAGGGTGTGGGGCACCACCCTTAAAAACTTCAACAATTCTCATTGCAATTTCGCAAAAGTGTTAGCACTGGTATCGAATACATATATGTGTTTGTGCCGTTTCGAAAGTAGCATGGAATTTTTTCAGGTAAGTTTCTTATTCGTTTACAATCACATCAGAAAGACTACATTAGAATCTTCACAGCAATGCAAACCAACACCAAATGGATTTCAATAATTTGGAATTATATTCTATGGTTAGTTTAATTATTGCTAATACAGCCTCTTTTAGTTTAGGTTTCGAATGGACGGTAAAGCGCGAGAAAGTTCTGGTTATGACCATAAAACAGTGCCTATCAAATTTCAAATATTTGGAACCCAATATTCAATCATAATTTTCATCTCCCCCCAACTTCCCTAAAATTACAATTTATTGAATTCAATAATATTATACTTTGACACTAAAGGTACAATACGACTTTAACCTTTTTAGTGCCACCGGCGTATATAAACGTTTCACTCAGCCAGTGCGTTAATTGACCTAGACGTATATATACGTCTTTCTGAATTACGATATTTTCTGTACACTGCTGTCCATAACATAAAGGATCTTGACAGTGTTTGCGCAGGATTTGCTTATTTATTCCTTTTCTATCCCCCCAATATATAATATAATACAAACATGTTCTCCTGCGTCTTAAACAGTGGCATTGGAGAACGAATCACGCAATTTTTAATCGGCATTTAAGGGGTTAATTATAAACTGTATAAATTATCAAGATATGTTAATTTTTTCATATAATTTTATGTATGACAAGCCCATGGGGTCACTGCTAATTATTCAACTGGTTCTTAACTTAGTATTGTGTTAAATTAATTATAAAATACATTGCGCAGTACTGATACATTTATAAGTGAATTATAACAGTGCAAATATGCACTTTATTTTTTATTATGTAAGAATGTATTTTGCTTGTTTACTTTCAACAAATTAATAATTTTTCTTTAAATAATCTTTTGCTTTCGATTTCTCAATACGCTCGCACCCCCCCTCGTACCGTTATCTTGGCTCCTTAGGGAGGGGCCCCACAGTTTGAGAAACACTGCCATAAAAGGAGATGAAGTAGAATTGGCAATTTAAGGTAAGGTGATCTTCGCTGAGAAAACACTATCTGTTGAACTTTTTATGTGAATATGTAAAGCAGAAAGAAAAAAAAAAGATTGAAGGAGAAAAAAAAATTTGTTTTATATAGTTGCAACTTAATATATTTTTTCTCCTCTCTCTACAAATATTTTTATAGCATTATTTTATATTATAAATAATGTGGTTTTCATTTAAGGTTGCAAATTAAAACTGAGTGTTCATATTTTTTCCTTGTTTTTGATTGTCATTTCGGAAATGAATAGGTAATTTAAAAAATTTATATCACTGTTACATACACTCATGGACAAAAAAATTAGCGCAACAAGAAATAATTGAGGGATCGTAACGAAACTTGTCATGAAGGAACGTGTCGGGTAGATATGCAAATGATTAGAAATGCAGCGTTATTGCGCATTACGTACAGCCGGTAGATGACGTTTAATGTCGTTCTCGTTAGAGTATAAAACAGGTAATCAAAGCTTGTTTCAGTGTGCTGAATCCTTTACAAAAGTAGAGCTAAGGTAGGCACGTCATTATGCCGTTTTCGAAGACAATATGAGCAGCTGTCGCAGTTTGAGAAAGGGGAGAATCATCGACATATGATGGAAGCTGCGTGGCTAGGCGAATAGCTCGTCAATTAGGCCGCTCTGATTGTGTTGTGAGGAGGTGTTGGGACCAGTGGATCCGAGAGATGTTATTTACACGACCAGGCTCATGACGCCCTTAACAGATCAGTGGTCGAAAAGACCACCACATCGTAATAAAGGCACGCGTACAGCCAACTGCTTCATCGGCCGCCATTCAGGCACAGGTAGCACCTTCATTAGAGGCCCATGTGTCTTCTCGAACCATACGAAGGCGCCTGGCTGAAGGACATTTGGAATCGCGGCGCCCATTACGCACACCCATCGACGCCTCCGTTTGGAGTGGTGCCACGCACGAGGAAACTGGACTGCAAGGGAATGGAACCAGGTCGTCTTTAGCGACGAATACAGATTCAATCTCAGAAGTGATGAGAATCGTGTTCGTGTGTGGACACCCCGTGGTGAACGCCTCTATCCTGCCTTTGCTTTATAGCGATACACCGCTCCCACAGCTGGTGTGATGGAATGGAGTGCCATTGCCTACAATACACGGTCACTCCTAGTATTGATCCATGGTATCATAACAGTCCAGCGGTATGTCCATGATATCCTGCAACCACATGTGTTGTCATTCATGCAACGGCTCCCAGGAGCCAATTTTCAACAAGACAATGCTCAGTCTCACACGGCAAGGGTGTCAAAAGACGGTCTCCGCACTGTTACTACCCTTCCTTGGTCTGCCGATCCCCAGTTTGTCTCCAATCGAGCATATCTAGGATTATTTGGGACAGAGAGTTTAGCATCCCACGAGTTTGAACGAGTTATAGGCAAGGTTACAGCAAATATGGAACGAAATGTCTCTAGACATCATACAGAAGTTGTATGCCTCAATGCCCGATCGTATCGCATCGAGTATTCGCGCTAGAGGGGGTTCAACAAGGTATTAAATCCTCCATTCTTCTGCCTTTTTCTCTGAAATAAATGATCCTTTTTCTTTGATTTTATAATTATTTACTTATATCAAAATAGTCATTACGTATGTAAAATTTCGTTTCATTTTGACGATTCCTTCTTGGTGCGGTAATTTTTTGTCTATGAATATGCATAATTTTTTAACGAATGGCTAAATTCATGTGATGTCATAGTAACATGATAATGATAGCCACGTGTTTCTAGCCACTCAATTAAAAAATTCATGCTACGTCATAGTCACTATCATGTGGTTTCAGGTAATCAGTTCATGTGCTTCGTTGTTCCCAACTTTTGCTCTTTGTAGAAACTTTTTCTTAAAATGTACATATTTGTCAACAATTCTAAAGCAAATAATATACAAGATGCATTTAATAATCAAAAAAATACATGCATAAAATAATATTTTTTTTAAAAATTTAAAATCATTTTTAAGAAGTTTTTTTCATAACATTTGAACACCTTTCCTCAATTATAAACTTTTACATTTTATCTAATTTTAAAAAACAGAACAAGAGTATTATTATTTTAATGTTTAATTTAAATTCAATGGAAAAATTGTGTTTCACTTTATCATGTGACGGTAATGAATTGAGCCCATTGGAAACCAGAATTTCTTTTTTGAATTTTTTTAAGCTATCAGAAATAATTGGGATAAATTTTAAATTTAGGCATATATACACTGCTGACCATACAAAATGCAACGACGTGGAGGAAACATTTCCACCGTGAGCATATCGTGATTTGATATGCAAATATTCAGCATTTCAGCACAGGTACACATCATGGGCGACTTTAGTGCAACCAATAAACACTTCACCGAGGGAGAACATGATGTCTATTGAAAGAACTGGTTTTGATTTATTGCGGTTGTTTGAGCGAGTTACTTCAGTATGCCTCTTAAAGGAATTCGCAATTCGAACCCAATCCTGATTTCGACTGAGGAAAAATTGTTGCCTTCAAAGAATACAGATTGTGTTTAAAAAAAAAGAAAGAAAGAAACCGTTAATCGTCCGTGATGCGGATCAGTAATCGATAGGTGCAAAAGGTAATGAAGTCATCAATTACACTAACCTTAACACACCACTACGCATGATGACAAGCAAACTGTGCTGATAGCAGTGACGAATTGATGTGCCACATAAGGAATCCTATCACAACAAATAAGGTCAGTTGCATAATGACTAGAGACCACGTACTATTCGTCGTCTTTTTCAGGACAATGTAATGTTCGAAAGGCATTCATTACCGTGATTACATTTATCTCAAATCCCCAGGTGTTTGTATCTGCAATGGAGCATTGGAAGGCGGACAAAAACAACCGAATCGTAACACATTGTTTTTACAATCTGGGGACACCGAAGACAGAAGTGTTGTCTTATATATCTATATACTGTCCAGTACCCAGTGTAACGGTTTTGGATGTTATTAATTACAGTTTCTCTCCCCTCAGTACTCATTTCTAGTATAATGTCCAGCCAGTGCTATATCTCTGAGGTTGGGGGGGCTATTATCCCTTTCTATCATCAGAGCTTCTGCGCATTCACATACCAACAGGAAACTAGCTCAAACTTTTTCCACTATAATCCACTACTGACTTGGCAGGCCGGTTCTCCCGATGTATCACCTATCGAACACGTCTGGTCAGAGATATTTTAAGGCATGGGCCAACTGGGACTAGGTTCTCTGGGGTAGCATCGTCTCCTTCTCAACTCAACCTCATTAAGATCACGATCCGAATATTGTTTTAACCGTCAAATATTATTTCCAGGCATATTTTCCAAAAAAAAAACACCCTAAAAAACTGGGAATTTCGAACTATATGCGGAGTGGCAACAGTAGCAATACTACATTATTTTGTCATGTCCGCGGTCATCTAGGTCTACCGCCATGCACCATCAGTACTCATGTAGTCAAAAAAGTAGCAGTCGATCAAGTTGGTTTGTGACTAGAATTAACAATTGTGAGTCACGCACATTTATTTGTTATGATTTACGGTGTCTACGAATATTTGACAACGTGCGCTGTATACTGTCTATTTAAAAGGGTTGAAGTTGAGTCTTACTTTTATGTAGGGTCCCAAGGTTTCAAGAGATCCAAAGACGTCATTGTGTTTAATTGAAGATTGGGGAACGACTAGCCCATCATACATCGGCTGCTGCTGCACCAGATCAACTTTCACAATATGTGGAGACAGAATAGATAGTCATACCCCAACCAGAAACATAAAAACAAGTCCATGTAATGCCAAGATGCATAGATGTGGTTATTGCCAGTTGTGGTGGCGATGTTGAATACTAACTTCATCGTAGTACAGAAGGCTAAATTTTTAGTAATTTATCATTTAACCTTCACTTTCTTATTATCTCTCTAATAAATTTGGCCCTGATGTCTTGTGCCCTTTTTGCTGTCGCATTTTGAACAGACAGCATCGTATGATCAATTTTCAATCAAAATTTCGGTTAAAATTGAGCAATATCATTTAACAATTTTGTACACTTTTTTTAGTAATTATAAGTACTTCAGTTTTAAAAAAAATACTTTTGGAATTAAAAAAGTAAATCTGAGGATTGGATGCATTTGAAAAGTATTTAGTAGAAAATTTTATATCGTTAAATATTGGAGACACTCATATAACTTATATATAAATTCTAAAAGCTTTTATATAAAAAAAAAGAAATTCAGAAGCTTTCTAGCAGAATTTTACGATATTTAAGCTTTAAGTTAATTTTTGGATGAATAATCAGATATACAGAAAAGAACGGCGTGGGTAAAGAGAAAACTCTTTTTCAAAGTTGATGCTGTATCTTAATTATGTAAAGTCATTCATTCATTAAGAAGATTATTAGTTATTAGAAAATTATTAAGATAGACTTTTTTTATTTTATTGACGACTGTACAGTTCAAGATACACTGATGCAAAAAAAATGAACAGACAAACAAAAAACGATGAAAAAAAAGCGTTATCGGAAAGTTATGTTTAATTTACAATTTCAAAAAAAGCAAATATTGTTTTTTCCTAATTCGAAGAATCATTAAAATGAAAACACTATCTTAAACATTAAACAAGAGCATTTGAAAGAAATGTTTAATTTTTTTAAAACTTAAAGTAGGTTATTAAGCAAAAAAAACCGTAGCGAGACATTTTTTAAAAAATTTAAGGCTTTAATATTTGTATGTGTAGTAATAATGAGTATATTTCATAAATTAAGAAATTGTACTATTTCAATATTCAACCTTGGTAATGATTCGCGTGATTGGATATTTATTAACATCTCCCTTAGAAATAACGGAAGGGCTATTGGTGAAGACTTCATAATTTTGAACCATGGTCAAATGGTAAGGCCAATAACTAATCTTCAAACTTCCACATCAACGAGAGGAGTGAGCTTCTACAAGTACAAATACAGTTTTTTGCTACAAGAACTCTATTGAAATTACCATAAAATCCGGCGTATAACGCGTACCTATACTTTCAAGCTGCAATTTTTAATTTTTAGGTATATTCGCTGTATAACGCGCTCTCCCTTTTTTACGAAGAAACCTGAAATTTACGTTCGTAATGCTCTAATGTTTTATTTAGTTATTTATTCGAGGGATTATTCCAAACGAGAAAAAAAAAAGTATATTTCTAAAACAGAGTTGTGTGTGTGTGTCTAACTCTTGACCTGCGGGTTGCATGCGACCCGGTCAGCATATCGACACGCAATAATACATAATAAAACATCAAAATTTTCCCCGAAATAGAAAATATAGTAGTAGAGAAGGATGTTATAAGTGTCACAGGATATAAACATTAAATTTGTCTTGCTTTTTTATTGATGTTTATTGTAGTGTTTTTTTTCATCCTGGGAACATATGAAATACAAGTGAAGAAGAACAGAAAGCATACAATACAACGGAATAATATACACATTTATTACAGATGATGATCCCAGCATATAACAAGAAAGGGTGCGCTGCTTTCCTTTCGGGGCGGGAATCCATTACATGTGAAAAGCTGACTTCTTTCCCGAAGAAGATACACAGCCATGTCTTACTCGGGATTCGAACCCGAACCCACTAGGTTTCAAGCCGAGTGTCATAGCCACCATACCGGCTGGGTGGAAATAAAATAAAAATATAAAAATACGTTTCGAAATAAAATAACGTTTCTGTGGATATTGATTTTTTAGGCCCATCTAAAGTTAAACCTTGTTTGTTTGACCTAAGTTAGTTAGTCTTTGAGTTTGACACCCTTGTTCTAGAGCAACAATCCTTTAAGTTCATAGTGAATGTCGTTTCTTTTAAAAAAACAGTATTTCGATACATGTAAAAGTCTAAAATTTTCTATGTTCATCTATTTTATTTTTAAACTTCTCATTCTTATACCCGATGTATAACGCGCGCCCGTAAATTTCGAGTTTATTTTTTGTGCTAAAAATACGCGTTTTACACCTGATTTTACGGTAGATACGTATTTCATAATTTATTTTATTTCTTACATATTTTTTACGTGCATGTATGTGCGAAGAAAGAGAGAAACTGAAACCTAAGCATCTCAAACTTAATTCGATTTGTGACCTTAAACTTAATATAAGATAATATCTAAATGATTCAATGACACACTCGTAAGAAAAATCAACCAAATAACTTTGTTTTAAAGCCATCTTCTATTCTATTCCATTCATTCTCGTTCCTGTACAATTTAGAAATCTACCAAATTTACTGCTTAAATTTTAATTTAGATTCTTGAATTTTAAACAAGTATTGTAACAAAACATTTTTGAAGTCAATTCCTAATAAGGTCAACAAAGAAAAATTTTATTTTAGCTACTTTTCATTAAATATTGTTACAATTAATATAACTATATATAAACATATAAAAGAATCACATTATTAAGGGGAGTTGGAAACCTCTCTCTTTCTCTATACTGACAATGTTAAATTGGCTGTTTTCGATGTACCTTTTCTCAAAATCTGTTTATGTACATGCTTGAAATTTTTCATACTATTAAAGTACACCTCTCTCATTATACTAAAATGAGCTTTTAGCTAATTTTGAATTTTTTAATAAATTATGAAATATTTTATCAAACATTGCGAAATTTGACCCATTTTTTACTTAAAAAATTTGTAAAAATTAAATTTTTGAGTTTTTTACAAAAAGCTCATTTTAGTAAATATTAGACATCATTATAAATAATTCATAAAAAATTTACATACCTGTGAACAGTAGTTTCTCAGAAAAGGTACATCGTGCATTAAAATTTACATTTTGAGATAAATTCATTGTAATGTATACAGTGAGACTTCTAATCTACTAGAAAATAAAAAAATAAAAGGCTCAATTTAAAATAAAAGATACATGTTTTGGTTTATATCAGTCGTTACACTTTTAAGCAAAAACGAAGTAATTTGTTTACAATTTTCGCCATTAAAATGGGCGTGGCCCAAATTCAATGATTATTTAAAAATACATTTTAAGGGTTTGTAAATACCCTAGAGATTAAAGTAAGGTATTTTTAGAAAGGTTAAAATCTATACAGTTTAAAAATGTAAAAATCTCAAATTGTCAAAAAAATAAGATTTCAGCTTTCCAACACTCCTTAAGGGGCAAAATAGAAATCTATTTCCCCTTCTATGTATGGTGTTGGACTATTATTTTTGTTTGTTACTATTTATTCATTCATAAATCACATTTTAAGAATTTACGCCATCCCAGGTAGGATTGTTTCGGTTTGTGTGTCCCATTGTAAGAAAGGAGGATACTGAAGGGCCGCACTTTTTAAAATTCGTTACATTCCTTATAAAAAATATTAAATTTTAGCTAAATAAAATACAGTAGGAGTTTTATTTAATTTATTTATCCCATTTCATATTGTCTTCAGCCTCAAACCCATTTAATTTTAGAATAAATTTAAGGTATCCGACTACGTTCGGAACCATGATTTTGCAAAATTGTATAAATTGATAATATTTATGATATTTAGTGTCATTTAGATTAGAAAACGTATATAAAATTGTTTTAAGAATAGTATTACAATAAAAAATTATTTAAGTACAATATTTTGACAACAAATGAACATAGAATGAACAATTTTCAAAACATTCTCTTTTTATGAAAAATGTTCTATTATATTAATATTTTGCTTGCATATAGCTCAGACCTCTGTACAGAGGCTGAGCTGGAATTTTAGAAACATATTTTACTACATCCATATTTTACTACAAAAGTGGGGAGAAATTTTAAGAAAAAAACGCAGATAATTATTTCAATTGGTGACAGCTCTGAAAATGATGTGAATTTTTCAAAAATTCTAGTTCAGAATCTTTGGAGAAGTCTTTACTTTATCTGAGCAAAATATTATTATTATAGAAGCATTTTTTATTAAAGGAGAACATTTTGAAAAAATGTTATTCTAAGTTAATTTTTTGCCAAAATAGTGTATTTAAATAATTTTTTGTCACAATGTCCTTAAAACAATTTTATACGTGTATTCTAATCTAAGCGACACTAAATATCACGGAAATTATCCATTTATGCACTTTTTTAAAATCACGGTTCCGAACGTAGTCGGATGTTTTAAAGCTGTACTTGGGCAAACAAACAAGGTTTAACTTTAGGTGGAACGCAAAAAGAATCAATATTCACCGAAAAGTAAGTTTACTTTGAATAATGCATCACAAACAACATAAATAAAAGAGCACGATAAACTTAATGCTTACGTCCTGACTCTTGACATATCTTCTCTGTTACTATCTTTCCCTTTTCGGGAAAAATCGGGACATTTAATAATTTATTATTGCAGGCCGACATACTGGCCGGGCTGCAAAAATGTTCGTCATGGGCTGCCAGTTTGACACCCCAGCGCTACAGGAACAGATCGAGCGATTTTTCTTTTTATATAGGGTATTGGACTTTAATTTTTGTTTGTTACTATTTAATCACAAATTATTCAAATATTAATGAACTAGCTGGTATACCCGTTCTTCGCACGGGTGAACTGAAAAATTAAACAACACAGATTGAAGGAAAAAGAAGTGTTTAATGAGTTAATTTTATGTGAATTGCAAATTAAACAAAAAAAGTTTTTTGCATATCTCAGCTAAACAAAAAAAGAAAGAAAAAAAACACCTTTGTTAAATTTAAACTATGTAGATCTAATAGCTGATAAAAAGAATTTTTTTTATTTATAATTCCTCGTAACACTCTTGGGGGTCGATATTTTAAAATACCTCCCTAAGCTGATCTCTGCTCAGCAAAAGTAACACATTGTTAAAAGCTTTGCGTAATGAACGCTTAAAGTAGTGTAAATAAATTATATCTGAAAGTGACATTAATATTAATTTCTGTTGTATTTATTTTATTTTAAAATTGTAATATTCGCAAGCAACGCCGTTTCTTAAATTATAGTGGCGATTCAATGAAAAACATAGCGAAATGTTAACGATAGAGTCAAGTTGGCAAATGCCTACCTACTTTCGTAGCTCGAGCTTTATTAGAGCTTTGTAAGTCCCGCCATGTAGAGGCGCGATGCACGTTAATACTTTATCCAACCACATTATGATTTACTGCAGTTTTTCATACAATATTTTTTTTTGGATCACTACATTTAAAATTAAGCGATATACATAAACAAAATACTCCACTTTGGAAAATTTAATCCGTTAGAGCTAATAAATTAATTAAAGATATTCCACTGTAAATAAAATTATTATATACACCGTTAACTTAAAATAAGTAGTCAAAGCATTTTCCAAGGTCTTCACTAACATACAAAAGCATAAGAAACTTAAATTTTGACATAAACTATTTTTTCGGGACAAAAATAATAATCTTTGCAATCCGCTGAAAATGCCGTCAGCTGAAAACGCAATATCTGCTACAAAACTATTCGGCTTCCACGCTAAAATACTCATCATAGAACCCGTGCTGCCATTTATCTTAGAAGAGTGGATTTCAAAGAATATTCCTGCTAAGTATTGGTAGAATATTCCTTCTAAGTTGGTGTGGTGTGGTAGTTAGGAGAAGGGGGTGCCAGCTCAGGTGTCGTCCACGTCACTTGACCATGGTTTAAAATTACCTGATACGTTGCCAAAAGCCCTCGTGTAGCTGAACAGTGCGATGTTAATATTCACTCACTCACACACTCCAAAAAATACAGTACAGTAGTTATAATTATTTTTATACTTAAAAACGCAACATCTGCCTATTCAATTAAAATTATAGCGTTATAATTAACTACTAACCGCAAACAAATTCTGAAAATTTGTCCAAATGATGTAGTGAGAAAGAGAAAGTTTATTTACTTTAAGTACCAGAACCTATAAAAGCATTAATTTGAAAAAAAGATCAATTTTTACTACCAAATGTGCATAATAAAATCATAAGAAAAACATTAAAATAAAGAGAGATTTATAACAACCTCTCCCTTCAAAACTTAGTTTTAATTAGAAATAAAAAAATAGGCATTATTCTGATCACAGGAATTAATTAGAAGCGAGCCCTTGCGTAGCCAAAACAAAAAGTGTTTTTCCCAAACAAATGATATATATATGCTGACGTATGCTTTTATGCAGTGCACGCCAGAATTGCTGGCAGATGGCAGAATTTTTTCCTACTTACTTGACAAATATCGTTATATTTTGGACACTTCTCACAATATCTTTATAAATTATAACCTATGTGTTATTCTGATGTATAAGCTATATTACTGTAAAGTTTCATTAAAATCCATTCAGTTGTTTTTGCGTGAAAGACCCACAAAGATCCTCACAAACTTTCACATTTATAATATATATTAGATTAATATTTCAAAAAACTGTATTAACATCGTGTCATCCACAACAAGTTTAAGAAAATTGTATTTGAACTTGAATGGATGAATAAAAAGTATTTTATTAACGATGGAAATTTTGAAAAAGATATGGACCGTAAAATCCGGCGAAAAACGCACACCTAGGCTTTCAAGCAGAAAGTTTTAAATTTTAGATATATTCGCCGTATAACGGGCTCTCCCTTTTTATGAAGAAACCTGTAATGTACGAGGTCAATGCTCTTATGTTTTTAAGTCATTTATTCCAGGTACTAGTCCAGGTTTTTCAAAAAAAACAACAACAAAAAAATTAATATACTTCAAGAACTACCTTTAAGTTCTTACGCAGAATGCCATTCCTTTTAAATAAACAATATTTTGATATATATAGCAGTCTAATTTTTTCTATGGTTTTTTTAAAGCTCTAATTTTTATACCCGGCGTATAACGCGCACTCTAAAATTTCTATCCCATTTTTTGTGTTCAAAGTGCGCATTATTCGCCGGATTTTACGGTATATATAGGGAGATTGTGAATTAATAGTAGGGATTGAATGATAGACTCGTATTTGGATATATTTTGTTCCCAGTTTATTATCCATTCAACTTCTTAAACATTATATGTTTACAAAAGTTTGTTTTGTTTTTTAACATTGCTACATAACATGATAAATTACCTTACGAAATAATATTCTTCATGTATTGTTTTTTTTTAAGGAAAAATGGTGTATTTGTGTGATATACAAAGTATTCAATTAGTATAAAAAGAGTTGTTCGAAGAATGAAGTAATTATATATATATATATATTCCGATTTTAAGCAATAACAACTAAAAATAATTCTTTGATTCTCTTTTGAACAATGTAGAAATAATTTAAGATATAACAATATATCCCAACTAAAAAAAAAGACTTAAAAATGTTTTTTTAAAGAAGCCCTTGAGATTGGATACACGTGGCTTAATTTTTATTGACTTTCGTTTCCTTTTTTCTTAATTTTTTTTTACTCTTCATTGCTTTTACGTGATTATACGCATTTTACTTCTGAAGTACAAACAATATGAGAGATTTACGAATTGCTTTAATTTCGCTGCGTGTCATCAAAACATCAAAGAGATAGATTTATCCGAAAGTTCTTTTTCCCTTTAACAGTGCATATGACAGATAAATACGTGTGCAAAATTCAAATAGTGATTGAAATACGCGATTTTTCTAGATATCTTTTTCAGGACACAAAGAAAGGGAAAAATAAATCGATGAAGAAAAAAATTGATTTTTTCTTTCGGGATTCTACTAGTTGCTTAAGGTATCCGACTACCCTAAAATCATTTTTCATTAATTTTTCAAAAATTGACAATTTTTTTTATGATTTTAATTTATAGGCCATCTTATTAACTTAATCAAAAATACCACAAGCTTTTTATTTTCCATTCACTAGAACAAAAACTACAAGTGTTTTAATAAAAGATGTCATAACTTTACACAAGATGTCAAACTTTAAAATGCGTTTTACTCGAAATGTGTTTTTTTTCTCGAAAAACTCAAACGGGGACAGCGATTTCTCAAAAAGTTTAGAAAATAATTTGCTGAAATTTTTTGTGAATGTTTTGTACACTGCTGGACAATTGCTAAGGACGAATCACAAATTGCTATGTAGCATAAGATTAAGCGAGACATGAGGCCTAGTAAGATAAAATATAGTTGCCACACTGTTCAGACATTAGAATAAAGAATATTTATTGTTCTGGAAAGTACAAAAGCTGTGAAACATCTGAAAGAAAAAAAATGTTCATTTGATCTGCGTACGGAGAAATGGAACAATGCATCTAAAAGTCAGCAGGCACCTTAAAGAAAGGTATCAGTACAGGATATGTCCACCGTGGAGTGTGATGCAACATTCCACACGGCGTACCATACTTTGCACAACATTATCCAGCAGCTGTTGAGGCAATTTATCCCATTCCTCTGTGAGTGCACGGATGAGGGTGTTCTTGTTTGTCGGAGGATAGTTTCGACCAGCAACTTGCCTCCCCAAAGCATCCCACACATTTTCAATGGGGTTTAGGTCTGGAGAACGCGCTGGCCATACGAGACGTTGAATACCCTCGCTGTATAGACAATCCTGAACAGCGAGTGTTCGATGACATGTTGCGTTGTCGTCCATAAAAACAAATTTATCACCGACAGCACCACGGAAAAGACGAACAAGAGGAAGTAGAACTTCATCAATGTATCGTTGGCCCGTCATAGTCCCATTCGCAACCACATGTAGGCGCGTGCGGCCATTGATCATGATGCCGGCCCGCACCATGATACTGCATGTCGGATATCGGTCCTTTTCCTGGATATTTTCTGGACGATAAGCAGTACCACTCTCGCGCCAGATCAGTTGGCGTCTACAATCCGATGACAGACTGAATCTACTCTCATCTGAGAATAGTACGCATGCTCAGTCCTGTTCAGTCCAATTGTGATGTTCACGACACCATTGCAAACGGGGAGTATGGTGCTGTCTGGTCAATGGGACACACACAACAGGTCTGCGTGCGTATAGTCCTCCTCCCCTCAAACGTCTGGCAACAGTTTTTCGGGAGATCTGCTTTCCTGAGGCAGCAAGAAACTGATTTGACACCTGCTGAGCTGTGGTGCGCCTGTTCCTTTTTGCTGATAGGACGATATGTCTTTCTTCTTAAGGCGTCGTACTTCTAACACGACCTCCCCCGTGCCGTCTACTACACATTCCAGTAGTTTTAAATGACTTCCACAGCCGTGAAACAACGCTGTGAGCGATGTCGAACTCCCTGGCAACATCTGTTATTTTTCGCCCTTCTCTTCGATCTTTCCAATAATTCGCCACGCATAAAATCATCTATGTGATGTCGGAAAGACATGCCAAAAATTTTAAGTTCGTCTATTAAATCTTTCCTGTAAAACTTTGACTTGAAACAACAACTGTCCACACGCGTCAAAACCTTTAAAGCTTTATGAACGCTATCGCGTGATGAACAGACGTGGGAAAAAATTTGCATACTCATACTTCTCTTCTTACTAATATCCCGCACTTATTCTAATTTTCCACATTTTGCTTCCTTTCATTTTGTGGTTGCTATGGATGATAGTGTTATCCGTCCTTAGCAATTGTCCAGCAGTGTATAACAGTAAAAGTGTTTTGACCTTCAGATTTATCAATCACTGTTTTATTTCAAAATTTACAGTCCTTTATGTGAATATAATCACTGTTTTTTTTAAGCAATTTCATATAATAACTAAGAGTGATCTATAGTTTTTGTAAAAATTAAAATATCTATTATCCTGAAGATTATTTCAAACATGAATAACAAAGTAACACATTAAAATTGAAAAATTGAGAATTTGTTCAAAACATTTTTGTACGGAGCGAAGTGCCGTTTATGTAATTTTTTGTACATTTTTTCATCAGTTTTTTCCATTTTAATAATAATAATAAAAAAATTTTCTGTTTTCAATTTTACGAATTTTCCTTAAAATATGCTAAATAAATCTAAAAATAACAAAAAAATCTCCATATCTCCATTTTTTCAAAGAAAAGTTGTCGCAAGAGTGTATTTGGATACGTTAAATTATTTAAATATTTCCAAAAAAGGAAATTTACATCTGAAATATGACAAATAACATGATTTCGATCCGTTGCAGAACATGTGTAATAAGATGAATTCGCGATTATATAAAGAGAGAAAAATATCAATCACACAGACACAGAGCCTATCTATGTGGAAAGATGTTCTATGGCAAAGGTCGGCAACCTAAGGCTCGTGTGCCACATCTGGCACGCAATACAATTATCAGTGGCACTCTATACTACTCTATAAATTTATAAATTTTGAGGGACTGGAAGAAGATAAATTTGTAATGGACATTATTTGAAAAAACATCTTTAGAAATTATAGACATTTACGGAATTACAACAAAATATGAAAGATAACTCTAAAGAAGCGTTTCTGAAACTGTGGGGCGTACCCCCTGGGGGGGCCATAATAATCCTACCAGGGGGTGTGAGCATATTGAAAAGTCGAAAATAAAAGATTATTTAAAAAATATTAATTTTCTGAAAGGAACTGAAAGAAAATATATTCTGACATAAATAAAAATAAAATACGCATTTTTGCACTGATATAATATACTTATAAGTGTATCAGTACTTCACAATGTATTTCATCAATAATTCATCAATGCTTAGTTAAGAACAAATTTTATACTTATGAGTTTCCCCATGGGCTTGTCATACACAAAATTGAATACTTATCTTGATAATTTGTAAGTCGTTTTATAGCTTTAACGTCAAAACTATTGAATCCAAGTTAAAAAAAAGGTTAGTTATTGAATTCATTATATGGAGGGGGACACAATGAAAATTATCATTGAAAATTGGGTCACAAATATTGAAAGTTTGAGAATCACTGCTCTAAAGATATACTCAGTTATTTTGTAAATTATTGAATGTTATTTCTAAAGAGATTTAATTGTTTGCAGAGAGAACATTTCATGTACTATGTTTTCTGCTTTTGGTTCTATATAGCTAAGTAAAAAATCTTTCTTCATATGAAAAATATTTCGAATCCCCAAAGAAATTGTAAAACAACGAATGCTCAAAATTACACCAAATTGAAAATCACAAATTATACACCAGAATTTACGGTATAAAAGTAGAGCGGTGCAAGCACTAGGCCCGCATTAAATTATTATTTTTTTTATTTAAATATAATGAAGGGAAATACTTATATTTTATGTCGTCTATTTATTACTTTAATAAATACACTGAAGTGCAACTGAATTAGGGATACATACCTTGTAACGAGTTGGTCCTCTTCTAGCCTTGATAACAGTTGCCACACGAGGAAGCATAGATTCAACAAGTTTCTGGAAACCTTCCACGGGAATGACTTGCCAAATATTGGCTAACGCTGTCCATAATTCATTAAGGTTAGTTGGTGCTGTGTGATGGCCTTTCACGCCTTGTTCCAAAACATCCCAAAGTATGCTCAATAGGATTTAAGTCTGGGCTTCTAGGTGGACAATTTATGACAGAAATTCAGAGGAATTCTGATCCAACCAGCGTGTAGATAACCGGGACTTGTGAGAGGTACAGTTGTCTTGCTGGACAACTCCATTATTGTGCAGATAACAGAACAGCATAAACGGATGGAGGTGATCCCCCAGCAAATCTTCGTACCGAATTGCATTGAGGGAGGTTGGTATATGCACCGAACATCCTAAACAGTGAAACGAAAAGGCATCCCATACTCTAATTGAGCAACCATGCCCTTGTACAGTTCCAACCTAGCATGCAGGATCCATAGTTTCTTGAGCCTGACTCCATATTCTCAGCCTCCCGTCGGTTTTAAGTAGTCGAAATTGAGACTCATCACTCCATGCTACTCGTTTCCAGTCTTCTACACTCCAGTATCAGCGCTCTCTTGCCCAGGTAAGACGTGCAGCCCGATGGCGAGCATTGAGCAATGGTACTCTCGTAGGTCGACGGCTCCCGAAATCCATAGGGTGAAGCGAGCGTTGCGCAGTCCGTTTACTGACTGCACGACTGGCACCGTAATTCAACTGGGTGGTAATCCGAGCTAGTGTTTGGCTTCGTACAATACGCCTGTGCCGTCTCTCACCACGCACTGTGAAGGCTAATTGTCCTTTGCAGTTTGCCCGATCGCTAGTTTTTTGTCCACCATACATGTATTCTTGGTGTACTCTTGACCCCCTCTCTCCTAACTACTACACCAATGGAAGGACGCGTTTGAGCTCTCGACAAATTTAACGTGCATCGCTCCCCTACACGGTGGGTATTCAGTAGTACTGGGCTCGAACTCATGACACGCCAGCCAAGAGTCTGTTACCTTGACCACTAGGCTATCACGGCCACCCCTGTTTTATGGTATGGAGATTAAAAAAAATAATTTTAAAATTTTATATTGCCACGAAGCAGTTCAATTTTTGAAACAATGGGAAAACAATTTTTGATTCGAGGCTTTAGATCAAAATAAAGTTATTCTTCTACAAAAAGTGGTATTGAGTAGTACAATGTAAATGGCAATATTTCATAAGTCCTCTCTCTCATAAGTCATAACATAAAGTCTCTCTCCCCGCCCCGTTGAATTAGTCCGATCTCCTCAAGCTTTTTCCCACACATTTTCCACTTTATTATACACTGCAATTTTGACATTGTACTTTTTTTAAAAAAATTTAATACTAAAGAAGCTGTTAAATGTGCCTGGTGTTTTTTTTCTTGTAACTATTAAGTAAGTATCCTCTCATTGCAATAAATATTAAAAAGTATTAAAATGAGTGTTTTTCTTTAAGAAAAATAACTTTGTCTTTTTACTGTATAAAAGACTCAAATTTCTAAACTTCCTTATCCTCGTGACAGTACTTCACATACAAACTAAGTTTTTTACTTTGTTTTTCATTTTTTCTATGTACCAGAGAAAATCTTTTACAAATAGATAGGTTTCGAAGTTTTGAAAAAAAAATTCAGATCAATCCTAGTGAGTAAGATGCGAGAGAGATATGAAAAAAAAAATTTTTTTTTTAATAAAAGTCAGGGGCACGTAGCTACCGTTGTACCAGGTGTATCAACGATACGGGGTCCTCAAGCTACAAGGCCCTTAACATATGTAAGAAAAAATCATAGCATGTTAAGGGGCTCTAAAAAGGAAGGAATTTTGATACAGGGTCCACTCAGGACTAGCCACACCAGTGATAAATCTGTAATATAATTTTTTGTAAATAAATTGCAAGTTTGAAATCACACACACAGTTTCTATTGTAAATTTCCCTGACCGAGAATAAAAAATTAAATTTGTAATTTTGTACTCGAAAATAGAACGTTCTTAAGTAAGCATGATTTTTAAAAAATATATTGTGTTCAAGCTTTGCGCCTGTGAGGAAGACTTGAACACGTAAGACTGTCCATTTTCTAGAAAAGAAAATGGACAGTCTCTTTTTCTCTCTTCTCTTCTATTATAGCACTAAATAATTGCAGAAGAATCAACAGCAGTATTGTTTTTGTCTTAAAAAAACCCTTTTATCTCTGAATAGAGATATTCTAAAGCCAATGAAAATTTTTCTTTTTAAATTATAAATTTACTGAACTCTGTTAATCTTTGTGCCTTTGCATTTTATCTTGAGATAATTTTGTTTAAAATTTAATATTTACAAACATTTGTTTTTCGCTTCTCAAAAACTGTTTTCTTTAAGGAACCTACGAATTATATTTCAGTTCTACACCAATAGTTTTATTCCACTTTGCAGTAAGAAGGTTTATGCAACAGAAAGATTTTTCTTTAAGTTATCTACATCAGAAAAGGTTACCGTCGCTTAATATTTACATACTTCTAATATTTTATTGATTTTTAAATTTAAGTTTGAAATCTAACTAGGTGACTACGTTCGAAACCGTAATTTTGAAAAAACATATAAATTCTTATTTTTTTTTATATTTAATGTTGGTTGAATTAGATTATGCATATAAAATTGTTTTCAAAATACAGGGTAAGTCAAAATGAATATAGTGATTACAAACGGTTATAATGGAAAAGAATTTATCAATAAGATTTACTCAGAATGTAGATGGAACTTCAAAATTTTGCTTACATATACGTCATAGATGTTTTATGTGACTTCCCTTGGTCATACGGGCAATATCTAGGTGGTACTCCATTTCACGGCATACATTCTGAAGCATTTGTGCAGTCATCGACGCAAGCATATTACAAATGCGTACTTTCAGTTCAATTGTTTTCGACATGACATGTGAGAGACAAGGTGCATGTGTTTCTATGCCCAAGGAAAAAAACTTTGTAATTTTTTGCCAAAAAATGAAATAAAAATGACCTATTTTCAAAATATTCTCCTTTTATATAAAATGCTTCCATAATAATAATAGTATTTTGCTAGTATATAGCTTGAACCTCTCTACACAAAGAGATGAAGTAGAATTTTTGTGACCAATTAACTTTATTTTCAGAGCCACGATCAATTAAAATAATAAAAGGTGTTATTTAAAAAAGATTATTTACAGTGATATATTAAAACAGGAATAAATCCAATCCTTAATGATAACTTCAGAAATCCTAGTTCAGCCCCTGTATAGAAGTCCTAGCTATATAGAATGGGCAAAAAATATTATTGTTATATAAGAAGTATTTTTCATAAAAGGAGAATGTTATGAAAATATATTATCTTACCGATCTTTTTGCCAAAGAACTACATTTAAGTAATTTTTATCGTAATAATATTCGTAAAACAGTTTTATATATATATTCTAATTCAAATGACTTTAAAAATAAAAAAAATTATTCAATTATACTCTTTTATAAATAATTGTTCCGAACGTTGTTAGTTACTTTTGGACTATATATACACAGTAAAATACGTTTAACGCGAAAGCTCTTAAGACGAAATTACAACGGTCCCGACAAATTACTATGTTTTTTAATGTAATTTTTTTTATCTAAGAGGAGGGGGGGTATCTAAGTCACATGATTTTCAAAAAAATATCAATTTTCACTTTTTTATATTTTCTACAAGTTCAAATAATTCTGTTTAAAATGATATATGGTATAAGGAAATATGATGATTAGGAATATTTTTATTTAATTTTTTTTAATGAAGCTACTCCTTGACTCGCATCAAATGAGCTCTGTTAGGATCGCCTGTGTTTTCCTCTTGCATAAGTTTCTGATGAGCGTTAATCCATACGATGTTCAAGTGGAAAAAATTAGAGTGTATTGGGCTCATCCAAGAGTGTATGGGTACACGACTTTTAAATCTTAAAAGAGCGGAACAGAGAGAAAAAAAAGTTAAGTGATGAAAAAAACCTAAGTGGTCTTAACCGACATTTAAATATCAAAAATTTAAAGATATTATGGCATGGCTCTATTAGAAATAATATCAATGATCTACACAACATGAAAACTGCTGTTTTGGCTGCTTATTTTCATCTTCTGTCTTTAAACATGAGCACTCAACATATACTGCGTCTTGCGATTATAAATGCCTGGTGCACGTTTCAAAAGCTAGAAACTAAATGTAAGGAAAGGTACTATGATCATAAATATGCGCATGTGCTATATACCATAATGAATTAAAGGAAGCCAATTTTTAGAGATCTAGGTGATCCTATGTTATTAAGAAAATGTTTACATGGAGAGACCAGAACCCTAATGAGTCAGCTAATAACATCCTATGGTCAGCGATTCCAAGATCTACATTTGCAGAATTAAAAATTCTAAAACTAGAGGTAAATATGGCAATTACATAGTTCAATATGAGTCATGTAGCAAAAGGAATGATCTTAAAACATTGCGATATTGAACCAAGTTATAACTGTGTGTCACATGCTTCAAAAACTAAACGTAAGGTTCGTGCAGCCCAACGAAAGCATCTTCAGATACTCAAAAAATGCAAAATTGTTAAAAATAATGAAAAAAAAAAAAAAAAAGAAAATTAGAAGAGTCTTTTGTAGGAGCCGAGAGTAAAAATAATTGCTTCATGTACATCTGGAAAGTACTAAAAAAAGTAAATGCTCAAAAAATTACAAATTTTTACTTTAAAGCTTGTTTTCTCAAAATGTAATATTTTTCACTTCATGTACCTTTTTCTCCAAGACTACTTATCAAATTTTCTGTGAGTAGACATTTGACATGTGTACACATTTTAATGGAGGTAATTAGATATAACTAGCAAACAATTTTAACCTTTTTTTAACCTAAATTTTAGGGGAAAAAATTGGTCAATTTTTAAAAAAATCATAATTAATTTCATTTTTAACAAAAAGACAAAACCCTTCGTTAAGGTTATATTGATAGTATACATAACATAATGTAAAAATGTTATTTATGAGAAGTAAGTAGTTTCTGAGAAAAAGGTACATAAACTTACGCAATTTAACATGGGCTCCTATGGACGTCCTTTTTACACAAAACGACAATCGCTTAATACGAAGAGAATTTCCCTTCTGTAGAAGGAAGATATTGAAACTGAGCCGACATTTAATGAAATGTTTCAGAAAATTTCTGTATCATTGAACTGTCCTATTGTATTATCGGAAGAATACGCTGCAAAAGATGATGATAATGTGTATACAGCTCCAATTATGGGGCAAAGACATTTTGGAATTTGTTCAATGCTCAAAAAATATCATTGATGCAGATTGCGGGAATGAAAATGAAATGAAGTACACAGCTCCTGTTCCCAAGTGGTCCGAAATGAGGAACATCATGAAAAGTATGCGCAGTTATTTAGACTCACATTCCAATGGTGAGATGAATAACAAAAGGTATGATATTGAACAATTTGGTGGCAATTTGATGCTAAAAAAGACAATGCAAAGAAAAATAATCAGATTATTTTCTAAAAACTGAATAAATGTTTTGTGTTTCAAAAAACTTTAAAAAAATTTGTATTGAATTTCATTAAGTTCTTGTGAATGCTTTTATTTCACTGATTTTTATTAAATACATTTTTTTACGTGCGTACTACATTTATGTAAATAAAATGTACTCTAATAAATTTAATTTTGTCGAAAGTATGTTTTCTTGCCTTTAACACGAAATTTTTTAAGGTATCCGACTACGTTCGGAACCGTGAATTTGCAAAAACGTACAGAAGAAAATATTTTTTTTTAAATATTTAGTGTTACTTAGATTAGAATTCACGTATAAAATTGCTTTAAGAATATTAGTACAGTAAAAAAATTATTTAAATGCAATATTTTAGCAAAAAATGAACTTAGAGAATTACCTAGTTTCAAAACATTTTCTTTTTATAAAAAATACTTCTATAATTTTAATATTTTGCTTATATATAGCGAAGACTTCTCCAGTGGGCCTGAACTATGACTTTTTAAAATTTCCCGTTATTTTCAGAGTTATTACCAATTGAAATAATTATCAGTGTTTTTCTGTTAAAATTTCTCCACTCTGATGCATTAAAATATGAATACATCCACTTCTAAGTTATATGTTTCAAAAATCCTTGTTCAGGCTCAGTACAGAGATCTGGGCTGTATACAGGCAAAATATTATTATTACAGAACCTGTTAGTTCTGTTAATGAACAGCGCCCTCTAGCTGCTTGTAAAATAAAAAACATCAGTGTGTGTGTAACAATAACTTCGAGAGGTAGTGTACGGAGTAGATTAATTAAAAGAGATCACAGTCCACTACTAGTGTTGTTTGTGTTGAGCCAAAATATGGTCAGTACGAGCCAAAGGAAAGCGATCTTATGGATATGTGTATTTGTGAAACCGTTGGATTATCAAAAATCACAGTGAAAAAAAAAGTGATGGCCAAAGTGTGAATAGAGACCGATTGCGAAACCGAAACTCTAGCGAGCGGCGTGAAACAGCGATCTGAGGAGGTAGGTGCAATTATTTGATCCTTCTATTAGTGGCCTTAATTCATAAATATGTCTTTAAATAAATTAAGGAAAGACGAGTTAAAAATCGTTGCGGAAGAGTTAAATTTAACTGTACCAGAAGGAGAGCAAAAATCGCTGACTTAAAAAGCTTAATTCTAAATAGTGACGTTTACAAAAATGATAAAGAGTTAGTTGAATCTGCAATCGGTTATGCTTTGGCGGAAATTAAAATAAGAGATTGGATAGTGAAACTAAATTAGAATTTGAACGAATTAAATTAGCGCAATTGCAAAAACAATTAGAGCTTGCAAATATCCAGAAGAATTTATTTCAAAATTCCGATATTCGAAATCCGAGTGTTTTTGAAACTGCCGCCAATATTAATGTTGAGACTTTGTTAAAGTCCATGAAAACTTTAACAATACCCGTACCTTCAAGAGTGGAGTCATATAATTTATTTTTTCAGTCGCTTGAAAAAGCATTCAAAATAAAAGAGGTTCCCGAACAATTTAAAGGCGAAATTCTTTTAAATATTCTAGGTGAAAGAGTTAATAATTTACTTGTTCATGTTTTCGAAGAAGAATTAAATAATTATAGTAAGCTTAAAGATGTAGTTTTGAAAGAATTTTCCCCCACACCTCATGAATGCTATAATAGATTTCAGAAAGCGCAAAAAATAAGTTCAGAGAGTTATGTACAATTTGCATCACGATTATGCGCGACATTTGAGTATTATTGTCAGCTGCGCAATGTGAATGATTTTAAATCGCGTTGTGTGAGTTAATTGTATCGGATAAAATAATGAGTACACTCGATAAAGAATTAATGTTTCACATGAGCATAAAAAAGGGAGAGAAATATTTTAAACCACATGAGTTAGGACGTGAGTGCGATATATATTTGTCATCGAAAGAGGCAAAATTAAGAATGTGATATTTTCTAAGCCCTTTTGTGAAAATGCCAAGCGTTTTAGTTATAATAAACAAACCAAATTTAATGCTAAAATACCGCGAGATGCATCGAATGTATTTTTATCCGAGTTAAAAAATGATAAATGTGTATTGTGTAAAAATAATGTTCATGCTTTACAATTTTGTCCACAATTTAAAATGTTTTCTGTAAACGAAAGAGTAGATTTTGTTAAAAATAATAGACTTAGTTTTAAATGTTTTTCACCTCAATGCAGCGTTAGAAGATGTCGATCAAAAAATTGTTTCTGCTCTAAACCGCATAATAAATTATTACATTATCCCAGAGAAATGAAAAATAATTCTTTCTTCCCCCTGGAGACGACGACAGAGGTTAACCGGGATGAATTGAGTGTAAATGCTGAATATTTCGTTCCGAAAGTAGACAAAACACAAATCGTGGCAACGGCATGTTTTAAAAACAAATGCCTTTTGAGTACTGCTTTAATTCTTGTGAAAGATAAATATTCAGAATGGCAGACATTTAGGGCCTTGTTAGACTCGGGAAGTGAAACATGTCTAATTTCAAATGAGTGTGCGAATAAATTACGACTTAAGACCGAAAGAATAAATACATTAATCTCGTGTTTAAATGATGCCTCTATGGTTGTCAATAGGTGTGTTAAAGTGGCGATTTCTAATCAAAATAAATCTTTCGAAAGGGAGTTGGATATGCTCGAAGTTAAAAAATTCACTGATTTTATTCCGCAGAAAGCGTTAGAGATAAATTCTGATTTTTCTAATTTTGTGGAATTAGCGGATTCTAATTTTAATGTTCCCGGCAAAATTGATTTATTATTAGGTGCAAATATATTTTATGAGTTATTGAAACTGGAAAGAATTAAAATAAAAGATTCGCAATTACTGTTAGTCAACAGCGTATTTAGTTATATAGTAACGGGTAATTTAGATTCAATAAATGAAACTAAGGTTCACTGCGGTTTGATTCGTGATGAATACTTGAATAAAACTTTAGAAGAATTTTGGAAAGTAGAGGAGGTAGAGGAACCAATAGTTAAAAATAAAGAAAGGCTAATTTGTGAGGAACATTACGCGAATACTCATTTTAGAATTAAAGAAGGTAAATATGTAGTATCTATGCCCTTAAAAAAGGAACCCTCGTGTTTGGATAATTCGAAAGACATAGCCCTCAAACGACTTGGATCGCTGTGGAATCGCTTAGCTAGAGATGAAAATTACTTAAATTTATATCATGAATTTTTAAGAGATTATGAAAGACTGGGTCACATGAAGGAAGTGACTAACGAAACTGAACCCGAAGTCACATATTACGCTACCCATCATGGAATTTATCGTCCAGAAAAGTCCACAACAAAACTTAGAGTTGTCTTTAACTGTTCTTCGTTAACTGATAATGGAATATCTTTAAATGACTTTCAATATAATGGAGGAGTGATACAAGAGGACTTATATGCGCAAATGCTCAGGTTCAGAACTTACACGTATGCATTTACAGCAGACATTAAAATGATGCATCGAACTATATTAATTAACCCTAAACAGCGTAATCTGCAGAGAATCGTTTGGTGTGAAAGTGAACATGAATCACCCAAAATTTACGAACTTTCAACTGTTATTTATGGCACTGTAAGTGCTCCCTACTTAGCACAGAGAACTGTAACCCAATTGTCGATGGATGAAGAGGCTAACTTCCCTATAGCAGCTTCCGTTTTACGGAACAACTTATATATGGACGATGTCCTTTGTGGTGCTGCAACGTTAGAGGAGGCAACTGTTCTCAGACAACAATTAAAAGAAATTTTGAAAAGTGCTGGAATGGAGTTGCATAAACTTTGCGCCAATCACGAGAAATTGTCACCAGATCCCGAACAGAATTACAATTTTGCAACTTTAACAGAGACGAAAATTTTAGGAGTGTCGTGGAAGCCGAACCTAGATTGCTTTTTGATTAAATTGAAAGTCTGTTTGGACAGTTCTTATACTAAAAGAGACGTCTTGTCTACTATTGCCAAGATCTTTTATCCTGTTGGACTGATGGCACCAGTAATTTCCAAAGCAAAGATTTTCCTCCAGCGTTTGTGGAGAAGCAAATTGGAATGGAATGACCTTCTGCCAACTGAAAAATATCGAGAATGGCAACAATTCCTAGTATCTTTAGAGAATATCAACAATATAGAGATACCAAGGCGTATTCTTGTCGCTTTTCCAGAAGTTATTGAGATCCATGGCTTTGCTGATGCCTCAGAGTGGTGCTACGGTGCAGCAGTTTACTGCAAATCTAAAAATTTGAAGAGTGAAACTTTAGTTCGGTTAATCACAAGCAAATCGAGAGTAGCGCCTATTAAAAGCCTGACAATTCCCAGACTTGAATTGTGTGCTGCAGTGCTATTGGCAAAACTTGTGAAAAGAGTTGTAGCTGCTTTACAACTAGAAACTGCTGAATTATATCTTTGGTCGGATTCGATGATTGTCTTGGCATGGCTTTGAAAGGAACCGATGGACTTAAAGACCTTTGTTCAAAATAGGGTTGCCAAGATACAAGAACTCTATCCTAATCAGTTATGGAGACACGTACCATCTGATCAAAATCCCGCAGATTTAGTCTCCCGAGGAGTTTGTGACAAATCTATACGGAACTTTATCACTAACCTTCTGAGTCACCTTTTTTAGGGAAATTTAATTCCCTACCTATTTCCAATCAGCTCCAAAAAGAGGACTGGATTCCTTGTTATGCAGATTAGATAAAGTATTTAAGTCAAACGGAATAGTAAAGTTATAGCAGTACGAGAGAGAGATTGAAGCAGAAAGTTATAATAGTGAAGTTAGATGTATAATTGAAGATTTCTTGGTGGATAATTTAATCTCAGGAAAAGTTGAGATTCAGTGTGGTAAATATTGATTTATAATTAATGTCTCATTAAAGCTTTATATTAGGAGTGAGATTAAAGTTTTAAATGTTCAATAGGAACATTATAGAATATAATTCTGGGATCTCTTATCGCGGTAATCTCTGCGTGATCGATATTCTAATTGTTAATTAATTGGATCATTAAATATTTAAGTTAATTGAAAGGGAAGACCCTTTTTTATACCTCATATAACTATTCCTTGATTTATTTGTTATTAAAAGTCTTTGATTCTATTTGGGAAAGATTACCAAATAAAGAAAGTTATTTATAAAAATGGCTACTGGTTCTTATATGACTCCAACTTATTCTCGTTCTCAAAGTGAGGTCCGAGGGGACCTTCACAAGTTGATCCTGATAAACTTTTGCAACAAAACTTATGGTTTAATGGACCAACATTTCTTTCAGGTGATGACTATCCCAATCGAACTATAAACTGTAGAGAGAAACTAGATGAATATAATTCAGAACTGAAAAACTGTGTTAATGAACAAATTGAAAACTTTCAATCGGTGCTTAATATTCATGTTAATGATTTTTTAAACGACCTTCTTAATCTAAGCAATAATTATATAACTATTTTACGTGTATTAAGTTTTATTTTCAGGTTCGTGGAAAATTTAAAAGATATAAATAGAGTAGCTGGTCCACTCACAATAAAAGAATTTGAGAAAGCTGAAACCTTTCTAGTAAAAAAAGTGCAAGAGCAAGAATTTTCCAGTGATATTAACCATCTTAAAAGTAAGGGAGTGTGCTACCAAACAGTAAGTTAAAGACATTGAATCCCTTTTTAGATGACAACGGTGTCTTAAGAGTAGGAGGACGATTGTGTAATTTAGAGAAGTTTTAATAAAAAGCACCAGATAATTTTACCAAAAAATAATAAATTAACTTTAATAATAATAGAATATTTTCATAAGAAATATTTATACATGTGGGAACTGTATCTTTACTGAATCATATTCGGGAAAAATTTTGGCCGTTGAATGGTAGGTCAATGTGGAGAAAAATTGTATATAAATGTATTGTATGTTTTAAAACGAAACCAATTGTGTCAACTCAAATTATGGGTAATTTGCCAAAAGAGAGACTTATTACTGATTATCCATTTAATTGTTCAGGAGTAGATTTCTCTGGTCCTTTTTTCATTAAAAATGAAGGACAACGTAAAGAAAATTTGGTTAAAGTGTATATTTGTATTTTTGTGTGTTTTGTGTTTAAAGCCGTACATATTGAGTTAGTATCAGATTTAACTTCCCAAGCATTCATTGCCGCGTTGAAAATGTTCATGGCTCGAAGAGGCAAATGTGCAAAACTGTTTTCGGACAATGGTAAAAATTTCGTCGGAGCTAGCAATGAAATTAAAAAACTTCTGGAAATAGTCAGAAACCCAGACGAAAAATTAGCCAATTACTTAGCAGCAGAAAGAATAGAGTGGAAATTTATTCCCGCGAGGTCGCCCAATTTTGGAGGTCTTTGGGAAGCGGCCATAAAGTCATGTAAATATCACTTAAAAAGAGTTGTGAATGGAATTAATTTAACGTACGAGGAACTACTTACGGTCACTGTACAAATTGAGGGAATTTTAAATTCTCGACCGCTTTGCCCCCTATCAAACAATGATGATGATTTCCAAGTGCTTACACCAGCCCATTTTTAATTAATAGGTCTTTAAATTCGCTAGAAGAGCCTAATTTGACAAAATGTGAAAGAGAGTAATCTCAAAGGTGGCAAAAAATAACTAAGATAGTTCAATTAATGTGGAAATTTTGGAGTCGTAATTACTTGAATCAATTACAACAGAGGGGAAAATGGATGTTTGAAAAAACAACGTTAAAATTCGAGACTTGGTTTTAATTATTGAAGAAAATTTACCAACCTATAAATGGGCATTAGGTAGAATAGTAGAATTGCATTATGGCGAAGATAAAAAGTGCGTGTTGTAAAAATTAAAACTCAGTATAGTACATGTAAAAGAGCCATATCAAAAATTTGTGTTTTACCAATGGAAGATCCTTAAATATAATTTGAATTTTTCATTTAGTGTACCATTGGTGGTGTGTAAATTTGGCTCATTGTTAGTAAAGTGATTTTGTATTTGTATAAAAAAAATATTGTTATTTGTGAAATCTTGCATTTATATAATGATTTATGTAATTGTATTTCTTGAGAATTGTCACGTGTTGAATGTATGTAGTGTTCTAGATGTAAAACAATTATGAATGTTAATTTAGTAACAATGATTGCATGGTTAAACCAGTGCAATGTGGGGCGGTATATTAGTTCTGTTAATGAACAGCGCCCTCTAGCTGCTTGTAAAATAAAAAACATCAGTGTGTGTATAACAATAACTCCGAGAGGTAGTGTACGGAGCAGAGAAATTAAAAGAGATCACAGTCCACTACCAGTGTTGTTTATTGTGTTGAGCCAAAACAGAACCATTTTCCATAAAAAAAAGAATATTTGGAAAATAAATAATTGCTTTTTAATTTTTTGCCAAAATATTGCATTTAAATAATTTTTAATTGTTATAATATTCTTAAAACAATTTCATACGTGTATTCTAATCTAAGTTATCCTAAATATTAAAAAAATACTCGTTTGTACGCATTTGAAAAATCACGGCTCCGAACGTAATCGGATACCTTAACACAGTGCTCCGCAACCTTTTTATCGCTGCTGACCGGTCAACGTATGATAATATTACCGCGGCCCGCTGAGGGTGGGACACGTTGATTGTTTATAGTTTAGATTGTTTTGATTTAATAATTTTAATTTAGTTACATTTAAATATGCCTTCAGAATAAAATATAGTCACACCAAAAATGAATAAGTGAGTTAACGTGGAATATAAAGTAATTTTCCGTGGAAAGTTGCGCAAATCCGAGAGAAATGCACCACTTTAAATAAAATGGCAATGGTTTAATGTTCTTTAGGAGGTCCGGTCCCTTTTGATCCACGGACCGGAGGTTGCGGATCACTGCCTTAACACACACACACAAATATTTCAGTCGCTTCAATTTTGTGTTGAACGATTGTCACTGTACATATAAAGGGTGTTTTTTTAGAGGTATAGAACTTTAAATTGCAATAAAACAACGATGTATTATTCGATTGACATGAATTTTTTTTTATTCGAAAGATAATCTTGTGGCATTACATTTTAAATATGATTTCTGGCATAGGACTGCCACGGCTGGCTCGGATGTAGTCCAATCTGGACGTCCCATTTTCGATGACTTTTTCCAACATTTGTGGCCGTATATCGGCAATAACACGGCGAATGTTGTCTTCCAAATGGTCAAGCGTTTGTGTCTTATCCGCATAGACCAATGACTTTACATAGCCTCACAGAAAATAGTCTAGCGGTGTTAAATTACAAGATCTTGGAGGCCAATTCACAGGTCCAAAACGTGAAATTAGGCGGTCACCAAACGTGTCTTTCAGTAAATCGATTGTGGCACGAGCTGCATGACATGTTGCGCCGTCTTGTTGGAACCACAGCTCCTGGACATCATGATTGTTCAATTCAGGAATGAAAAAGTTAGTAATCATGGCTCTATACCGATCACCATTGACTGTAACGTTGTGGCTTTCATCGTTTTTGAAGAAGTACGGACCAATGATTCCACCAGCCCATAAAGCGCACCCAACAGTCAGTTTTTCCGGATGTAACGGTGTTTCGACATACACTTGTGGATTAGCTTCACTCCAAATGCGGCAGTTTTGTTTGTTGACGTAGCCATTCAACCAGAAGTGCGCTTCATCGCTAAACAAAATTCGCTTATGAAAATCGGGAACAACGGTAATCTCGTTTTGGGCCGATTCGACGAATCTACGCCTTGCTTGATCATATTTAAAATGTAATGCCACAAGATTATCTTTCGAATAAAAAAAAATTCATGTCAATCGAATAATACATCGTTGTTTTATTACAATTTAAAGTTCTATACCTCTAAAAAAAACACCCTTTATATTGAGACATAATTGTTGATTAAGAGGTATCACAGGTAGAAATTAAAATAAAATTGCTCGAAATTTGAATTTAATTATTATAATAAAGAATATAATACGCGCGTTTAAAATTACTTCACTATCAGATTTTTTGACAAATCTTTATGGTGTAATCATCCAAAAGTAATAAAATTGAAGTTATATTATTTGAAAAAGATGAGTTATATTCTCTTTTCCGTTCGGTGGCTTTCAATTCATCCAAAGGTTTCACCCTTTAGTTAAAAAAAAACTAGGTTAGTGATATCTACGCACAGTTATGCAAGGTCATTGTGCTCTGCTGTTTCATGAGAGAAAGAAAAAACTTCTGGCCTAGCATCATTTCCTCAAGCTGTTGCCATTTTGACATTTGAGTTGGAAATTTCTGAGGCATCTGTATTTTAAATCCAATTGAAAAAGGATTAAGATTTTTTGTTTCTTTGAATCCAAGAAAATTACCAGAATTTGAGAAGAAAAAAAAGTTTTCTTTTGTCTCAGATTAGACAAGTCTCATTAATAACATTTTCTGATCCTAGAACAAGAAAGGCGTAACGCTTGCTGGTTTCTGGATACAAAGGAATGAGAAACTTCTTTTGTTGAAATAATAGTAAAAATGTGTGCGTGAAATATGACACATGCGCTCTAAAAATAGATGAAGCATTGTGTGGTTGCTGAAGATATTTCGGTGTTATACAAAATGTTCTAGATTTATAGTATGTCGAATAATCATACGCATTTTCCCTATCATCTTAAACCTTGACAGTATTGTTGCCTCATATTTTGAATTTTATTTGAAATTAATTAATTTTAACAATTTTAATTTCCTAAAATCACGAATGTTAGCAGCTTCAAAAACCTTTTTTTATACGAATCATGTATTCCAAATAATGCATTAAAATGAATTTTTAAATGAAGGGTTTTTGAAGGGTTTTTAATAACAATAAAGAGGGCTTTTTAGTTTTTAAATGTATGACCTATTCTGAATATCTCAGTCAACAGTGTACATTTTCATTTTGAAATGTTTTTAACATAATGTTTTTTGCAATGGATTTCGTTCATTCTATCAATCCAATGGTAATTAGTACATATACTTAAAAGCTCTGTGTGAATGATCCAAGAAATGTATACTCTTTTAAAAATATATAAAATTATAATATATTCGTTTGCATTGTGATTGCTTAGTAACTTTATTAATTATCTAAATTTAGTAATATTAATAAGTAAAAAAATATAAAATTCTAATTCTAATAAAAAACATATATATATAATTTTATACATATATAATTATTTTTAAAATATTTGGTTTGTTTCAAAATTCAAATTTGTATAATCCGGTTTATATTAATAAACTTTGAAGAAATTATTTATTTACTATATGCATATTTATAGCTGGAGAACTCTGTCTCCAAACGGATTAATTTTTCGAAAATAAGATTCTAATTTTGCAAGCATAATATTTTGTTAAAAAAGTGCTAGACCAACTGTAGGAAAATATATCTAAAAATTTATATCTTTTATAATTTGGCTCCAACAAAATCAGTGACGGATTCAGTCTTAGGCCCACAGGTCTGGTGCCTAGGGCGGTAAATTTTTAGGGTTGCCAACATTTTCGAAGTGACAAAAATTTGAAATCGATTTTGTTTTGAATTATTCGCGCGTTTCTTGCTTCAATTTATTCTAAATTGTATATATTTAGTTGTTATTCCATATATATATAATATTAAATTCAATATCTAAATTTAATTCTAATTCATCATATTCGTATTATTACTATATATAAGGGCGTCAAATTAACTTGAGCCTTGGGCAACATCGAACCTAAATCCGTCACTGAATAAAAGAGAAAATGAGTTTAAATAAACACTTTAAACTAAAGCAGAAGATGGACGATAAATAGAAATTAATAAAAATAATGTAAATATTAGTCGTAACAGAAGAGTAATAACACAAACAAAATTTACATGAACAGTAATAGTGATAGAGCATAATAAAATAAGGTTAATTCTTTTCTAACCACAGCAAAGACATAAATTTGTAGCTCAGCGAACTCAGCAACAGTTTTTTAATCTGTGTTCAAATTCAAACTTCTAAATAATTATTCAAATTCGTAATTCAAAAATTCAATTCGGATTCGTGCATTAAAAATGAATAAATTGCTCTTACCTGTCAGAAGGAGAAGCGACGCACAAAAACACCCCAGTCGGATGGAGGGACAAAAACGTTTTTTATTTACAAAACAGGAACGCTATTTACACTAGAAGCAAGCGACTACAGCGCCGCTAAACAGGAGTTACAACATACTCCCCCCGAATGACCAGGGGTATAACCATGAGGATGGTTGTATTATGTACGGACAAAGAGTCTGTATTCCAAGGAAATTTCGGAAGAACGTTCTGGAAGAATTACATGCTGGACACTTAGGAATAGTAAAAATGAAGGCTATAGCTAGATCGTTTGTCTATTGGAAAAATATAGATAACGATATTGAAGAAGCCGCAAAAAACTGTGTCGATTGTGCTCGATATAAGGCTGATCCTCCAAAATCTAAAGTTCATTACTGGGAATATCCCAGTATGCCCTGGGAACGTATTCATGTAGATTTTGCTGGACCAATTTTGAACACACGTTTTCTGATCGTTGACGCTCATTCCAAATGGTTAGAAGTATACCCTATGAAGGTAACCACAACCAAGAAAACCATCGAATGTCTTCGAGATAGTTTTGCAAGATTCGGATTACCTAGGGTACTTGTCAGCGATAATGGATCTCAGTTTACATCCTATGAATTTCAGCGATTTATGCATAAAAATGGAGTTAGGCACAAAACTAGTGCACCTTTCAAGCCTTCTAGTAATGGACAAGCAGAACGTTATGTTGCTACTTTAAAGCAATCATTAAGAGCTATGCATAAATACGAAGGTACTATACAGCAGAAATTAAGTACATTTTTAATGCAATACCGAAAAGCTCTAATGTAACTACAACACTTAGTCCAGCCATGTTATTCTTAAAAGAGACATTAGAACCAGGATAGATTTACTTTTACCTGAATTGAAAACAAAAATTCAGGATAAATTACGAAGAGATAATTTCGAATTCCGAGATAGGAAATTTGATGTTGGAGATCAGTGGCTGTGAGAGTTTACAGAGCAGCTAATACTAGATGGAAGTTTGGTACCATTGTAAACCAGGATGGCGTACTCCACTACATCATTGATGTTCAAGGAACCCTCGTGAGACGACATGTTGATCAGATCCGTCCAGTGGGGGATAAAGTGCAAGAAAACATCATTCCACTTATGCACCAGAGATTTCCATCATCAGAGGTTCGAGAAAACAACTCTAATATTCAGCATGCAGAAACGGCGGAAGATATTTCTAAGGATCGGAACAAGGAATTGGGTTCATCTTCCGTACAAGGAGTGCCATCAACTGATGTTGCGGTTCCAGATCTATCACAGTCTTCAGCTAAAGAGACTGACTCCGAGACGAGGAGTCCACCAGTTCCAGACAGGCCATTACCTAGGCGTTCCGGGAGAATCAGGCGGCCTCCGGAGAGACTTGTTCTTTAAGGAGGGAGGAGATGTGGTATATTTAACTGTAACCAGTTAAAGACTTAACTGTGACTGAGTGGAGGATTGTATATAAATAACACGCAACTATGAAATTGTATCGGTAATTAGTAATGTGTTGTACAGTGAAGTAGAGATATATTAAAATAATACTTTAAGAAGGAAGTCGATCAAATGTGCATCTAATTATAGTTTGAAGTCACACAACACAACACTTATATTTTCGTATATGGAATTTAATCGTCGCAGCAAGTATAAAAGGACTCAAGGTCACCCCAAACGGTACACGATTCATTCTCATTATTTTGTACGATTTGGCATCTCCATCATTCGGAAACCAAAAAAATCTTAAATAGTCGCGATCTTCCTCAGCTATTCCAATCGTTAAAAATGCCCCTTGAATATCACTACAAAACGCATGTTCATATTCGCGAAATCGCAAGATTACATCTATTATTCGGGGATTCAAAGGTGGACCCGCATAAAGGCACTCATTCAAAGATTTACAGTCTCTACCTTTTGAGGACGCATCAAAAACCATTCGAACTTTTGTCGTTTCTTTGTCTTTTCGAACCACAGCCGAATGAGGCATATAATAAGAATTAGTTTCGAAATGTGATGAACATTCCTCAACAATATTTTCTTTAATTTGATCTTTAACAATATTTTTGTATTCATTATAAAGCCAATTATTGTCTTGCATTTTTATACTTAAATTACCGAATCTGCGCTTCGTTATTGCCCAATTATTTTCCAAATCGCTTGGTTTATCTTCCCAAAATAATTTAGTCTCATACATTCCGTCATTAAATTTTAAATTATTCTCAAAACTCGAAATATAATCGTTATTGCTATCTAACATATTTTTTTCTGTATCACTAATTCCCATCAATTCTAATTTCCAAAATTGGGTTAAATTTTCATTTAATTGGGAACAACATTCTATTTTAAATACAGAAACGTTTTCTTTATAATGTACATCCATAGGCGATATTCTACCCTGGATTATTGTCCCAAAAATGGTATCTATCGCAAACAAACTTTTTGTTAATTTATTCTTTTTACCGGAATGAATCTGCCAAAAATATTGCGCCCCTATTAACAATGAAATCTCATCTCCATTCGATTCGTTTAAGTCAGAAAAGTGAACATTTTTACAACTAAGCGATTTCTTTAATTTATTCGCCGATACTTTGAAAGGAGTTCCGGAAATGACATCCGTTAGGAGAGCTTCAATAGTGATCGTGTTTACAGAATCGTTAAGGTTACAGAGGGTAATTTCCACAACTTCGTATTTTTTTGAATGGGTGTTCTCGAACGGAATGTGTAAACCAATAAATTTTCTTCGCGTTTCACAGGAAGCTTCATTTCAGAGGCTACTGTTTTTTTAAAAAAAAACATCTCTGCGAAGCGTTATCTAACAAGAGGTTTATTTCCTTTTTCTCCGATTCGTTTACCAATATAAAGCCCTACACGTTTCGAGAAGAATTGCGTTAGGAATTGTATTCACATTACAGCATGAAATACTTTTCAGGGGGGTGTCACATTGCACTGAGGAACCCCGACCACCTGCGTTCTCCGAGGCGGTCTTTTTGTCAACAGGGTTGTTTGTGGGGATGAAAGAAGTATCGCATATCAGTTCGGAGTGACGACCCTTACAATTAACGCAAACCCTAGCCTTTTTACAAGCCCGAAATATATGGCCTCGCGTGAGACATAGATAACAAATGCCGTTTTTCCTAAGAGATAATTTCCTTTCCTCGATTGATTTCGGACAAGAATCGGAACTATGATCATTTTTATTATCATTTCCCAAACAAAATACACACTTATTTACATTGACAACAAACGCGGAGGTCGTCGGGACATAAGTATTTTTATTTTTTCCATACGCTGAATCTACGTTATATTTATTAAATTTACTGTGTTTATAATTCTGTTTTTCGTTATAATAATTTCTAGTTTCTTTTCGGGGATTGGAATCACAAGAATTAAATTCTTTAGTTAAATGCTCATTTTTCTCGCGACATTGAATTTCTATTTTTAAAAAGTCCAATAAATCAGAAATCATATTCTCCGTTTGACCGTATGATTTTCGGGGGAACTCTAATGATAAATCCCGCGGAATAGATTTTAAAATTATTGGATACAATAAGGAACTATAAGTGTCCGTATTTACCCTACAGTTTTGTAATCCTCGAATATGGATTTCACATTCAGAATACAGTTTTCGCAAGCTCAAAATGTCATCTGATTTTCGCACAGGATTTAAATGTAATAATTTAGACATATGCGAATCAATAATTAAATCTTTTCTGCCAAATCGCTCTTTAATTATGTTTAATGCGATTGTATAGTTATTTGCACTTAAAGTTAAACCTCTAATTGCTATTTCAGCTTCATCAATTAAGTAAGATTTTAAATAATTAAATTTCTCAACGTCACTTAAATTTGAGTTATTGTGTATTGCTGCTTCGAATTGGGCAAAGAAATCACTAAATTTTAAAATATTTCCGTCAAATTGTGGGATTTGCAGTTGAGGGAGTTTTAAACTTGAAAATTGTTGTTCGCCTCTAGAACTTGTAATAGGTGAACTTGTTTCTCGACTCAGTTTCTCTTTTGTTTAATATTTTATTGGCACGCACTTTACAAGTTATTATTGAATCACGGTATTCTTGTTGTTTTTCTATTTCCTTTTCTAGGTCATCCATATTAGTAAGAATCGTGATATCTTTGTCAACATTCTCAAGTTGTTTTTCTTTATCAATTAATTTTGCTAAAAGTTCTTCTATTAAATCGCTTGATGCATTCTCCTTCTCAATTTAAATTTTAATTGAGTTCGATAATTCTGTTGCCGCCCTTCTGACAGGTGTTCGAATTTTTTTAAGAACTTCGATATCCATTTCGTATTAATTAAATTTTTCAAATTCAAATACTGTTCGCAAGATTTCAACTACACTAACAGTTCGCAATAATTTATCTAAAGGCTGGTCCCGAGTTTCAGACACCAAAATAATGTTCAAATTCAAACTTCTAAATAATTATTCAAATTCGTAATTCAAAAATTCAATTCGGATTCGTGCATTAAAAATGAATAAATTGCTCTTACCTGTCAGAAGGAGAAGCGACGCACAAAAACACCCCAGTCGGATGGAGGGACAAAAACGTTTTTTATTTACAAAACAGGAACGCTATTTACACTAGAAGCAAGCGACTACAGCGCCGCTAAACAGGAGTTACAACAATCTGAAACAAAAATTCCAAAAAATTTACAATTACTTTCAAGTGGCCCGATTTTACATTAAAAAACTAAGAACTTGTGAGATTTTATCTTGTTTACTATGGCTTCCTTTATTAAAGAGATAAATATCTTGAATCGATTCTTTGATACTTTTTATACCTCTGGTTATATTATTTTGTTTACAAATAACTTCCGATGAAACACTGTCAACTGTTAATCTAGAAAAGGGATTCGCAATCCCCGGTCCGTGGATCAAATGGTGCCGGGCCGCCTAAAGAACATTAAACTATAGCCATTTTATTTAAAGTGGTGCATTTCTCTCGGATTTGCGCAACTTTCCACGGAAATCACTTTATATTCCCCATTAAATCACTCTTATTCATTTTTGGAGCAACTATGCTTTATTCTGAAGGCATATTTAAATGTAACTAAATTAAAGTTGTTAAATCAAGACAATCTAAAATATAAACAATCAACGTGTCCCCCCCTCAGGAGGCCGCGGTAAAATTATCAAACGTTGACCGGTCCGCAGCGATGAAAAGTTGCGGAGCATTAATCTAGAACCCAAAAAGTTTTACTGCTCTTTCTGGTAGAAAAAAAAATTAAATAGTACTTTTTTTTAGATATAAATAAGAATAAAAATAAGGATAAGGGAAAAGATTAATAAATTTTTATTGTTATTATATACATCTATCATTAAATATTATCACTTTGCTTTCACCGTACGCTTCACTTATGGAGCCATTCTTGTAATGCTGCAGCTGTCCGGTTGTCGAGATTTGCCCTAAAAACGTACCTGACATCGGTCACTTGTGATTGATTATTTTTTTCCCTCCAATCAGGTGGTGTTTTCTTTCATTCGAAATGTGATTTATAGAGTTGTGATTGATATCCAGTGAAAGGACGATTAAGTTCTTCCACAACTGTATCATCAAATTGTTCTAAAAAAATTTCTAATGGTCTAAGCGGCACTTATTTAATCGACTTCATCTATCTAGATGACACACTTTATCTCACTTGGTAATTGATTGCTTGGTTTTTGGAAAACTGGATTGGCAACGGTGATTTTTAGATCTCACAAACACATGTACTTTCGAAATTTTAATTCCAAAAGCGTAGAAGTTGGTACTGCCTTCAATCATGGTATGACATCATAAATGACGTCAATAGTTGGGCCCTTAAAAAGAATGATAAGTTTTCCCCATCTTGCTATCAAGAAATATATTGGGCTGGAGTAAGTTAAAACCTATGAGAAACACGTAATCATAACTTTCCCAAAAGGCGTGACTGTACTTATTTAATGACGTATTCCCCCATCATAAATCAAAATTGTTTTGGAAACATTAAAAAAATAGCATTTCTCTCGAGAAGGTCTTTTTAGCTATGGGTGTTTTTTATGCCAGTGTAATGATGGATTTTGCCGCGGCTGTATGCATTCAAGAACCAGTATTTGACGCTGAAGCATAGAAAGTTTTTTTTTTCAGAAACGTGATTCAGATATATTTATAAATTAACGTTAAATAAAAAAAGGAAATTTCTCAAAAATTAGTTTTATGTCGAGATCAATCACCCTCCCCCCCTCCTATTAAGATATAAATAAACAATACTTTATCGATGCCTGAAAGTTATAATAGTCAAACTCATGTCAAAATTTTAAGAAATATATTTATTTTAGCCCCTTTGGTGAAATTTCCGTACTTATACACTGCATTACTCTTTTAAAATGTTGGTTCAGCTGATGATGCTTATTGACGGATTGTTTTTTAATAAAATGTCTTGATTTTTCTTATATAACTTTAAGCTGAACGCACATAATATGGAAAAGAAAAAATAAGTTTGATGAAACTTCTTTCAGATCGTTAGCTTGACACAAGATAAGTTTTGTAAAAGATATTTTTTAAGTACAAAACAGAAGGGAGAAAAAAGATTAAAGGAGGGGGGGAGAGAAAAT
Source organism: Trichonephila clavipes (assembly GCA_019973935.1). Taxonomy (NCBI): domain Eukaryota; kingdom Metazoa; phylum Arthropoda; class Arachnida; order Araneae; family Nephilidae; genus Trichonephila; species Trichonephila clavipes. The sequence continues at coordinate 2,169,936 of BMAU01019665.1, forward strand.
TTTCGATTTTATTAAGAGCAAAATTTTAAAGTATAAGAAATTTAAACTATACTGTTGTTGTTGTTGTTTCTTATCCTCTAATTGTCTGACGAAGTCAGACAAGATCCATTAAATTGTTGACCCTCAAAAAATCGATAACAAGAAGGGGAGAATCGTACAAGTCTTCTCTGGAAAGACCCAGACAGTCCAGGATATGTTCGGCAGAGGCCTGCTGAACCTTGCACTTGGAGCAGAACTTAAAAGTCTTCCTGCCCTCAAAGAAGGAGAGACTTTTCGTGTGTCCACTAGCCAATCTGGAAATGGCCGTTTTAGATGCTCTGTCGCAGTTGAGATCCAGAAAAGAGCCCGGTTCCCTGGCCGCATACCAGTGGTGGGAGGGAGGAATCTTCCACTCCTTAGATAGTTGCCTATTAACTTTGGACTGGTGCTCTGAGTAGGTAATGGCAGGAGAGGAGGTTGTTAAGAGACTACAGCCCTCTCTGGCTAAGCGGTCCGCTTGCTCATTTCCAAAGATGTCAACATGGGATGGTATCCACTGAAAATGAACATCGTGATGCTTTGAAATAAGTTTGAGATTGTGAAGGATGGAGATGCTTGTTTTGTCTCCTACTTGAGTCCAATTGTGTAGATATTGAAGGGAACTGCGACTGTCCGACAAAATCCAGAGTTCTCCATAGTCACTTTCATTGATAATAGCTTCGAGGCCAAGTTTGATTGCCATTAGTTCACTTTTAAAGACCGAAGAGAAATCCGGGTTACGGTGACAGAAATAAAAGTTTTGACCGGAATTTTCTATGTAGATTCCACTACCTGCACGATCGTCTAGTCTACTGCCATCTGTGTAAATTTTAATGGCGTCACAGGGGATTTCATTAATACTTTCAATGCAAGTTGCCTAAGATGAGCTGGGATGAGATCTTGCTTTGTTACCGGGGCAGACATGTTGAAGTGGAAGTGGACTCTGGGAAGTCCCTCTGATGGACTTAAACAAGATTTTAAGGAGTGGGGTTCGATATGAGATGAGGGCAACTGCAGATGATCAGCATAACTGAAAGGGCTGTTTCTCTTCAGTCTCTGATTATTGTGCCAATTGTTAAAGTATAGAGAGGTTTTGTTGTGATGTCCATAGCTAGAAAGTTTATTGAAGTAATTGGTGAGGATATTTTTGCTTCTAAGATGAAGAGGTTGGAGATCAGCCTCGAAGAGGACAATTTCTTTCGGGCAACTACGTCTCAATCCAGTAATAATTCGCGCAGCACCGAGCTGAATCTTTTCCAATTTCTCAAGACTGGCGGCGGACGCACAGCAGTACACTGGAAAACCGTACTCTAGTATGGGCCTAATGAGAGCCAAAAAAAAGGTGTCTCTCAATGTTACAGCATCGGCTCCCCAGTCTTTGCCCGCTATAAATTTAAGAATACTTAAACGTTTTCTACATTTTGAGACAATATGATCTATGTGCTTATGACTTGACCATTCAGGATCAAGGACATATCCGAGATATTTTGGGTGCTTTTCATAAGCAAGATTCTTGTTATCCATCTTTAAGGTTGGTTGATAGCTGTACAATCTTTTGTTGGTGGTAAAGAAAGTAGCGAAGGACTTTGTAGGATTAAAACAAAGTTTGAACTCCAAAGCATAGTCTGAAAAAGAAGATAATGCATTGTTGAGATTCCTTTCCATCTCAACCAAGTCTCTTCCTGAGCACCAGATGACGATATCGTCTGCAAACAAGCCTACTCTCATCTCAACTGAAGGTATTTTCTCAATGCCTGCTAAATATAATGAAAATAGAGTAGGGATGAGGACAGAACCCTGTGGAACGCCCTGTCCAAGCACAACAGGATCCGAAAAAGTGTTGTTAAAATTTACTCTCATAGATCTGTGATGCAGGAAATCCGAGATCCATGCCAAGGTGTTACCTCGAATATTAAAAGTGTCATGTAATTTAATTAGTAGCTTGTGCTTCCAAACTCTGTCAAACGCTTTCGTTAGATCCAGAAGAGCAGCCATAGTATGGTGGGTGGGCTTGCAATTTTGTGCATCTCTAATGCTCTGACAGAAGGAAATAATTTGATCGACAGTACTATGGCCTCTTCTGTAGCCATACTGTTCACCAGGAATTAAGTTCTTGCTGTCCAAAAAGTACTGGATTCTGATTAATATAATTTTTTCCATTATTTTGCAGGTAGTACTTGTTAGGGCAATGGGTCTAAAGTCCTTAGGAGACCAGTTGTTTTTACCAGCTTTCTTGATAGGGATAATGATCGCTCTTTTCCATTCAGCTGGTAGACGACCTATTTTCCAGGATAGGTTTATAATATCTAGAAGTCTAAGTTTTCCCCTGTGACCAAGGTTTTCGAGCATTCGCCCAAATACACCATCCGGGCCGGGAGATTTAGTCAAATCCAAAAAGTCCATTGCTAGCAGAAGTTCTTGCTGTGAGAAGTCCCTGGACAGGCCCTGATCACCCACATCAGAGGTGCGACAGCCATGGATGATGTTACTGATTTATCTTCAGAAGTGAAGACCAACTTGCTGGTTTCCTGATAGTAGACAGCTAGACCATTTGCTGCTGCTTTGTCGTCAGGGAAAACCTGTCCGTTAGTGTTGATTACCGAGTTACTCTCTTCACACTGTTCTTGCTCTTTGTTGATTTTCTTGACGATTCGCCAAAGTTTCGAGTTTGTAGTTCTAGAGTCTAGATTTTTGCACAATTCTCTCCGTCTTGATCTATTTAGTTGTGCATAAAATTTCCTAATTTTAGCATTTATCTGGTTGATTTCAGTCCTCAATCCACTTTGACTATCGTTTAAAGAATTATTTTCATTAAAAGACTCTAACAATTGTTTTCTCCTGTCTAAAAGTGGTTTAAGACTTGAAGCATTATGAGTGAATAAAGGTATGTACCCCTTAACATTTCCTCTTGGGATATAGAGCTTCGCATTGTCTAGAATGATGTTCTTAAAGTTTGTCCAGTTCTCTTCAAGGTCATTAGTGAAGGGGGTAGAAGTCAAATTTTGATCAACTGAGTCCATGTAAGAGTCCCAATTAGCCTTTTTGAAATTCCAGAAATTATTCTGTTTTATCTGCACCTTCTGTCTTCTCTTAAAACAAATTAAGACAGGGAAGTGATCACTGCCAATGGTGTCCAACACCCTCCAAGAACATTGAGGAAATAATTCCGAGCTAGTAATTGCAATGTCTAGGGCAGCGGAAGTGTTGTAGCTGTAGGAGGTGAAGGTATGTGTACCGTCATTAAGGATCATAGATTCTGTGTCGTCTAACAACTGAAGTAACTCCTCCCCTCTTGCATTAGAACATGAACAACCCCAAGAGGGGTGTTTGGCATTGAGGTCACCCACGATAATGGACTTTTTATTAAGGAGATTAGATAGAGCTGGAGGAAGCGGCTTATGATTAGGTGGATGATAAACATTAATGATGTCAAGTGGCTTGCCTCTCCATTGAATTCTGATACCCTGGACCTCCAGGTCAGACCAGTCGGTAGGATATTCAATTTTTTGATAATTAATATCTCTGACGAAGAAGGCCAAACCTCCTCCACTCTTGAATTTTCGATCAACTCTAAAGATGTTAAAACCTTTAACCTTTAATGATGTGCTTTCCTTTAATTTCGTTTCCTGTACTGCAATCACCTTGACATCCTGTTTTAAGGCAATTTCTAGCAGTTGATCCAATTTGATTCTAGTTGCTGGGGAAGTTAAGCCGTTGATATTGCACTGTAGGATTTTTAAGTTATGTGTGGAGTGTGGAGACCGTATTTTACTTTTCACTTGTAACCCTCTGCCTAAATCACAAGCGCGCCCCTGATTTATCTGCGTGACGGGCGATGCAGCATCAAAGTTCTGTGTCAACAACATCATTGGAAGAGGTAGTAAGCAGCTTCTGTTGATCATAGAGATCTGAGCACCATGAAGGTAGAAGTCTGTCTTGGCTCGTGGTGGTGTTCCTTTTAGTCTGGCACTTACCCTTCGGCCTGCCTGGCTTGGGAGACCCTACCAGTAGCAAGCTACCGCCGGTATAGCCCTCCAGGTCAATAGTGCGTGCAAGCCTCACCGCCCCGTCAAGGCAGGAACACCAGCGGGAGGCTTTAATAATTTCATAAGCTTTAAATTTCTTAAAATTCCATTATATTTTTCATTAAATTTCATATTTCTTAAAATTCATTATTCTTTTCATTAAATTTCATATTTCTTAAATTTTCATAATTATTTATTTTTATTAAATTTTCTTATCCATTAAGACTTACAGTAAGTATATAAGCTGAAATCTTTTTAAAGCCCCGTTTATATAGATGAAATTTGCCGACTGGCATTGATCCTCTCTAGATCCGTTTTCACGACGAGTCGGTATTATATGGGGTTGAAAAGAGTGTTTGATTTTTGTACCCGCTTTGGAGCAGGGCAAATGCGGAGAAAAGCAAGTTCGTTTTCAAATTTTCCCATAATGCATTGCGATCGAGATTCATTTATTCAAAGATGGCTGCTGTTATTGATTACGCACGCTGGTCCGCTGAAGAAATAAGAGCTTTAATTAACAGCTGGGGAAATTAAGAAATTCAACAAAAAATTAATGGAACTTTTCGAAATTCGGAAGGGTATAAAAAAAATGTGTGATGAATTTTAAAAAAATTGCATATGCTCAGACAGTTCCACTAATTCGTAGCAAAATAAGAGCTTTGAAACGGGACCATTTCGGTGCTTATTTAATACAGGAGTTCTTCGAGCTAATTGGTTGTTTATATTCACCAAGATGAGCGAAAAAAATATAATATACCATCATGTTTCCATCAATTGGTGATGTGGTTGCCAAGGGGATGACGTTTATTACAGTTGAGTTTTATTGATTTCTTTTTTTCCCGGTAACCATTGTATAGTAGCGTGAATTTATCAACCAATGACCAGATTCTCAAGTAATCGGGCTGAAAAAAAATAACTGTAAAAAGCTGCCTTTTCTTCCTAACCGCAATTTGTGGGTTTGTATGTAAACGGGTTTTAAGTGTCTTTTCCCAGCCAGCCTATTTTTTTCCCTTGGGAAAAAAAAGCAAAAAGTGACATGTACTTTCTACGTAAACTGTTATCTAATTAGCTATCATAGTTAAGTTAATTAATCCATTGACATAATAAATTAATTCCTTTCCCATGGATCATATAAATTAATTCCTTTCCCATGGATCATATAAATTAATTCCTTTCCCATGGATCATATAAATTAATTCCTTTCCCATGGATCATAAATTAAATCCTTTCCATCATAAGAATTAATTTAATGACATTGATTCCATTTTATCTAATTGTAATGGGAATTGAGGATGTTTTAACATGGGTTCTCTTTCTCTGACAATACTTACAAATAATATTTTTTTTATGTTCATACTCTGAGGATTTGTTTCTGATACCATTTATATTTCAATTACCAAGAAAGGTTAGAACATTTACAGTACTTCGAAGTAAGGATCGAAATTTCAAAGAACAGCGTAAAAGAAAAAAAAATACCATTGTTGTTTGTTAAAATATTTGGGTATGGAAGAATCTAAACACATTTTACATTTCTAAAAGTTTATTTTGAAGTTTTATTAAATCACAATGTGTTTCTGTGAAGCTTATGTTACCGCATCTAATATTTAAAGTAGGAGGTTTATGTGTATTGAAAGGTGGAGCCTTTGCTAATTTGTATCCATGCTCATTTTTGCTTTTGTCAGTAATAAATTTTATCTTCAAAGTATATTATTACATTATTAAAATTTTTCTTAAAGCATATATTGGCTTACAATAAAGTACGTATAAACGTTAGACACATATTTCATTGATCTATCTTAATTTATGTTTAATTATAATAAAAGAAATTATTGAACTAAATTCAAAACCATGATATGTTTGAGACTGTTCTATATGTCTTTGAACCATTGTTTTATTTTGTCTTCCTTCTTGTCATATTCGGAACTACACAATTTTGATATTGTTTTGAATTTCGATTTCTTCTTTTTCCTTTAATTATTCTTCGCATCCGATACAAAAACTTACGAACAATATTAAATCTACACTACTCAAAACAAGTAAAGGATATTGTTACGTTGATCGGGGTTCGAAGATTTTATGCAAATTAGTCGCAAAGAACAGACAGTTCTTCAGGAGCACACACACGCACAATGCAAATTTATTGTCAAAAAACAATCCTTGAAATACAGGACTCAACAGCAATATTCACAGAAAAAATCTCAGAAGGTCTTCACACCTTCAACGGCGCTTAGGCACAGCTATCAGTCTCTAAAATACACAAAAGTAAAAGATTATTCACAAGCACCGCTCGTCCTACTCAACTGCCGGAGTAATCACTAATCATTGGTCTACTCTTCAACAGTCAAGAAAAGACTACTAATCGCTATTCAAAACAATACTGACTCAGTTTCGTTGAGCATCTCCCTATTTATATGTTTTGCGGATCCTTCGAGAAAGATCTGCTTGCGTCATAGATCGTGAAATTAGTGCATTTCTCCATTAATTTCCAGAAGAATCCATAGGGTTTTCGAACTCGCCAAAAATGATCGCCAAAGTCTCCAAATTGGTTGCCAAAAATGATGCCAACTTGGCTCTATCACCAAGATTTCGTTAAGTTTCCATTGAATCGTCATTATAACGTAAAGGATGGCGTTGCTAGCGAATATTACAGTTTTAACATGAAGAGTAATGTAAATGCATTACACATCCAAATAGAAATTATTTACACTGTGTTACACAAAATTCGTAACAATATTGAGGTTGTTGGTGATTATGGCGGCAGGGGAATTATTTAGGTGATTGATACATGATAGACAGCCGTGATAGGTTATATAAGAAAAAATAACACATGTTTGGCGGGGGGGGGGAAATGCCTTTTATTGAGCATGTGAGTAAAAAATGGAGAAAAGAATACAATTTGTGTCTATGAAAAAAAAAAGGTATTTCCTTGAGATAATCTATTTTTAGTAGTGAGTATGGTTTCCCTGAATGGCCAGCAACGTTTAATAACTGTGAGGTATGTAGTCAGTGAGTCCATTAATAAGGAGCTGGGTATTCAGTCCCACTCCTCCAGAAGAGCCCTTACCAGATCTAAGACAGTTTGTGGGGACAATAGGTGGCCAACAACTCATCTGCCTAGAATGTCCCAAAATGCTCTTTTGGATTCACGTCCGGTGAACACGCAGGCCATTCCATTCGTGTGATTCCTTCCTAGAAAAGGAAATCATCCACCAAATTAGCACTATGTGGTTTGCCATTGTCGGAAAGTAGTCTACCTTTTCAAAATGTCACTATTGGTCAAAACTCTTCATTGGATTCAAGCTTAATAGATAAAGCTTGGACCTTTATAGTGAGGCAACGATTTTAATTCATCTCGCCTTCAGCACATGCGCATATTATCATCAATTTTAATGACGAAATATTAATTAATATTATTCAAGTGATAACTTCTATTGGCGCGTTTTGCTGGAGTGTGAACTTGAATCAACGTCACGCTCGGGTATGTAACGCTTATTCTACTTTTTTCGTCTTTAGTCGGACATACACACCCCTAAAGAGGAAAGGAGGGACGTTTTCCTCCACCACTCTGAAACGTGGTAGTTTGTCCCCCAATACGCCGTAAAAGTAAAGTTTCTAGCTTCGATCTAAATGGGGCTCCCTTCCCCCATGCCACCTCTTTCTACGGAGATGTGAATGCGGGATTCTTTCTAATCCTAGTTGAAGCATGAAAATGAAACGTAATATTTTTAAAAAATAGGCTTGATGAGAAAGAGAAATCCTACATTAAAATTAAACATAAAATGTAGGAAAAGGACAAATTTTTATAGAACTAAGTAAATAGCATAATTATCATTAGCAATATGACAGTTATCTTAAGAATTATAAAATCTATTTTATAATCGAATTGGAATAGCGATGAACAAATAGTTCTATTAATCACATAACTTAAATATACTTTGAGTCTAAAAAGAAAATTAAAACAATTAAAAATTTAAAATAACAAAATTAAATATACAGGTATTAAGAAAAAGTTACATTAAATAATTTAAATAGAAGAAAACGAAATATAATTAAGAAGACTTTCCTTGCAGCAGCACCGGATATATTTGTACAATCACAAAACAATGACAAAAAGACAATGACAAAAGAGCTAGTGTAAGCTAGAGATAATGTCATATAAATCTTCTGATTAAATCCCTTTTTAAAGGTTTTGACCTAGATTACTCTCTTTCCAATCTCTCTCTCACTATCTGTCTTACTATCCTTTTGTTTAAATTAATTCATGGATAAAATTGGTTAAATTATGTCCAAAATTCACAAAGCCGGATGGGGTCTTTCGAACAAATTACCTATTATTTTAAGTGGGAAATTTAAAGTAGATTATTCTCTAAACACAAATCAAAATCTTGAGTTGATTTTCTTAAAATCAAAGTTCAATTTAATTATGCTAAATGATCCAAATAAAGCACAAGGAAATACAGAACAACGCTTGACGTAGTTTTTCTTATAGATATTTAAATAAAATTTTGAAACAAAAGGATTTATAACCTGTTTCAGCTACCATGAACCTATTATTGTTTTTTTTAGAATACAACTGATTTTTAAACATGATTGTATATTTCCCACAAAAATATTACTTTATGAGTACAGACATATGAATAAATAATTTTATACGACAATACTAATATCCCCTTGTTTTTTATTCACCTAACTAATCTCTGAAACAACGTTGCAAAATTTGAAGTTAACACTTCTATAGTGTGGTCATAAGCACGCACACTTTTTTTCTATCATTTTTAATTTACATTTTCATACTTTCTATGGGCAATATCATGCATTCCTAATTTTGTTTCAATTATTAATTTGATGGAAATCTTAAAAAAAATAACAAATCTTATAATGGTAATTTTAAAAGTGCTAAATATATAAGTACAAGTACACACATATAGATGAAGATTAACATTTAGGATTTTTCATTACTTGTGTATGTAATTTTTAAAGTTAAATATCTTCCCTCATTTTTCATCGCTCGATTTTTGGATAGTGAATATCCCCTTTTTCAATTCCTACTCTCTCTCTATTAGTTCACTCTCTCCTATATATATATATATATATATATATATATATATATATATATATATATCCTTTTCAAATTTTCAATCGTTAATAAAATATACTTTCTATTCATCCATTCAAGTTCAAATACATTTTTTTAAACTTGTAGTGGATGACACTTAGTTATAATATAGTTATTTATAATATATTAATATAGTTTTTTCAAATACTAATTCATTGATTCAATTAAATTAATTACCGGTTTTCGACGCCAACTTTGATTCGTCTCCATTGTTGTAACAATGTAACTATTAAAACAATGACAAACATTGGTGCCGAAAACCGATTTTCAGTTAAACTAGCCAAACCGGGTGTACATTGTTAAAATAATGCAGACAAATCATATGCTCTTTTTCAATTCCTACTATTTGGTGGTTCACTCTCTTCTTTTATATATACACTCTATAACAAAATACGACGCACCAAGAAGGAGTTTCCCAAATGTGTTGAAATTCGGTATGCAAAAACATTCGTATCGAACATGCAAAATAATAAAATTTGGTGTCCAATGAATAAATAGCGGGAGCTACAGCGCATAGGAACTGTGCACTTAGCAGGAGTCTACAAGAAGCGATTCTCAATCTGATGGTCAAAATTTCTGTTGCATTGTGATTTAGGATATCTTTCAACGACTGAAAAATGCCTCACCGTGGGATTCGGTTTCATACGAGTAACCGAAGACTGAAAGAGGTTGTATCATAAGATTAAAAGAGGCAGGTTCAGCAAGTCGGAGAATCCCTTGTCATATGGGTCGAAGTGATTAGAAGATGGTGGAAAGAACGGGTGAACGTGAACCAGATGGGCAGAACGGGTAGATTTCAGAGTCATGATGGTAGTGGTCGACCTAGGGCCATAGCAGACAGGGAGGTCAGATTTGTTGTCAGATCAACTTTCACAGCACTTGATTCATGGTTATCAACCATCAAATGTGCGACCCGCACACGAGTGTCCATCATGACCATTCACAGACGGCTGGTAGAGCGAAAATTACGCTCGTTACGACCACTACGCTAAGTGCCAATCATGCCTGCACACAGTTTGAGCCAGATTACAGTGGTGCTTAGCTCAATCAGGTTGGAATCATGCTGACTGGGGAAGTACAGTGTTTAGCGATGAATCCCGCTTTCAACTATGTTCTGACGATAATCGAAAACGTGTCTGGAGACGCCCACGGCAGCGTGCCGATCCTCCTTTCACTATTGAATGCCACACAGGCACTCAACCAGATGTTATGGTCTGGGGCACCATTTTTTTTGACAGCCAGACCCCTTTCGTCGTCATTAGAAACAACTTACAGGACAGTGGTACGTCAACGACATTCTGAGAACTGTTTTGCTACCATTCCTTTTGCAGTACTCTGGGCTTGTTTCTCATAGTGCCCAGATAGTGCCAAAACACTTTCGGCACATGTTTCTATGAACTGTCTTACAGCTTGTCAATCACTTCCTTGGCCAGCCAGATCACCAAATCAATTTCCAATCGAGCATGTCTAGGATATGATGGGAAGGCGACTGCTTCAACCAGGGAATGTTGACGACCTGGCCCGATAATTGGAGCAAATTTGGCAAGAAATACCACAAGAGATCATAAGGGTGCTTTATCACTCTATGCCACGTCGTGTGGAAGCTTGCATCCAGGATAGAAGTGGGTGAACACCTTATTAAGCTCGTTACTTTGTAACTGTGTAACTCTTAAATAAATCATTCAATTTTTCTGAAATCTTAATCAATTTCTATTCTGTACATAGTCTCTCGACCCACCAATTTTTGTCTCTATCGGACAACTCGTTCTTGGTGCGTCGTTTATGATAAAGATTATATATATATATATATATATATATATATATATATATATAGGATTTTCCCTTTGAAACAGTTTGTTAAAAGGTTGAGTCATATCCTTTTCAGAGGACCATAAATCTCAAATTTATTTATTACTGCATTCCGAAGCAGCGCCATCTAGTGAGCTTTCGTGGCTCCGGCTTGAATAATTTTTCGGCAGGGGCCTACTAACCACTGCTTGTTCAGCACGTCACGTCTTTAGCGCATTTTCGCGCCCTGCGCGGCACCACCAGCCCTAACGTCCAAGAATGAGAAAGGTTTATTTCCCCGTCTTCTAAATGTATAACTCAACTTTTACTTAACCTAATTCCTGCATGTCTTTCTCTTTGTAAATATCTCCTTTTGTAAATATTTCCCTTTAACTTTAAATAAATTCTTTTTTTACTTAAATGAAGTATCTGTGTTTAAATGACTTTGATTCAATTAATTCATCACTAACCCTTAAATACTTACCCCTAGACAAGCCACCTTGCCAATCTAAAATCCCGCCTTCTGAAGAGTCTGATTTTTATTCAAAGATTTATTCGGACTCCCACAGAAATAATTGGGGGATCGCCTGGGATTTGATTTCGAAAAAATCTTCTCTAAATAATAAGTTGATAACCTTCTAACCCTCTTCTTCTTTACCCCTCCCCATTTTTGGCTGCACGCCTAAAATAACAAACGGACTGAATTGAAAATGCGCGAATTGCCTCTCATAACATACTAACATTTAGGTGAATACAACGACTCCCGGAGTCACAAGTCACAACTCAAGATCGCTCGCCGAAACAACGTTATTTTCTGCCGTGTACAACAACTCCATTTCAAGTCCAGTGAATACATCCAGGAGCCTTTGAAGTTTGTTTTCAAGTAATTAATCACACGTCGTCAACTGTATCAGGTGTGTACTGTTTTTTATTTCGTTTTCCTTGCAACAGGAAAAAAAATCTAAAAGAATACGTGAGCCAACGTCAAATTGCTCATGAAAAAAATTGTTGTAGTCGATTTTATGAAGTAATTTATATTTTTAAATATCATGTGTGTTTTTCTGAAATACTATTTTTCTATTTGTGTATAGAAATCGTATCAATTAAAATTTTCTACAAGTATATCTTTTAAAATATTAAGTAATTCGTACGTAATATTCAAGTTTTTTATTTGTATCTCATTTATTAACGAATTGCATTTCAAGTATGAAAAGTTTCCATTTCTTTAGTTACGTCATCGACCTTGAACTAAGAGATTAATGTCTTCTCATTCCTAAACATTTTCCGTTTCGATGCAATCGTAATTTCGATGACTCATATAGTGTAACATTTCTCTTGCAGCTGTTTAGTAATTAATTATTTTTTACGAGTATTCCAGAAATATATTTTGAAAGAATATGCTATGTTTTTTAGAATTGAGATGAAAGATCATGTATAATCTTATTTTTAATGGTGTATTTTATCATTCAATATATAAGTATTTTGAGTTCATTTTTGACAGAATTATTATGCTTTCTATTGAAACATGTGTTTATCCTTAAAATTTGCTGATGAGATCCTAAAAAGATTTTATTTTTATTGGTGTAATAAAAAATATATATGAGATTTTTCTTAAGTAACTAACTTCTAATTGTTTGCTTTTTTCAGCAAAGAATTTTAAATGATTAAATTTTCATACACAATAAATTTAATCACAGTTCCTAAACAAGATTTATATTTATTTATTTTTCTTTCAAATTCTTTTTGCATTTATTATAACGAAATGAGAACTGATATATCAAATGGGTTTTTTTAAAAAAAAAAGGTTTTGTTTTTAGTTGAAATTAATGATTTGACTACATTAAATTAAGCATTACGTATTTTAGCTCGCACTGTTGTCTTTACACGTTACTGGTTTAAAATATTTCTAAATGAATAGAATTTGAATATCTCAATGTATATTTAGTGTATTTTGATGCAATATCATTTTAACTTGAGAATTTTTGTAAATGCAAACGAGAATTGCTAATAGCAACATCATTGTTTTTGTTTGAACGCGTAACAATTTTGTTTATTCCTTTGGTTACTATCTAAACTTAAATTTAAATTTTAAAATGGCGTATCTTGACAAAGGTCGACGCGAAGATTTATTTGTCTTAGCCACGGAATTAAATTTAAAATTCGATAAATCTATGACCATCGCCACACTCAAAGATCTAATTATTGGTAGTGAAAATTATGACGAAGAACTGACCAAAAACATACATTCAACGATTGTTGAGGATCGCAAAGTCAGAGAAGAAAATTTACGCATTGAAGAGCAAAAAGAAAAATTACGCATTGAAGAACGAGAAGAAAAATTACGCTTCGAACAATTGAGGTTAGATGAGCAAAAACGCAAAGATGAATTTGAGTTGGAAAAGTTAAGAATCCAATTAGGCGCTGATACATCCAAAGAAAGTGATACTAAATTTCTCGTCAAAGAAGTTTCAAAGTTTATACATCGTTTTGATTTGAAAGAAGACGTCAGTCTTTATCTAAAATTATTTGAACGTCAAGCGCAGAGATTGATTATTGATCAAGAAAACTGGGTTTCTCATCTGTTAGGCTTGTTACCGACGGAAGTATCTCACATCATAGCGATAGAGCCTGACGATAAAGCCAACTCTTACGAACACGTTAAAGATTTACTGCTGAAACGCTTTAAACTAACTCCAGAAAAGTTTCGACAACTATTTGTCACTCACCAAAAATCACCTGAAAGAACATGGATTGATTTTTACCATGAGTTAAACACTTACTTCAACGGATGGATAGATGGATTGAAGATAGATACTTTCATCAAGTTATCAGATCTAATCATAACAGAACAATTGAAACGAAAAACTCCTTTTGAATTTAAAGAATATTATCTTGACGAGAATGGGCAAATATGAACTAGCCTGTTCAATTAGCAGAAAAACTAGAAGATTTCGAAGACTTTAAAAGGACTCTGAAACAAAAATCTAGCAGTCCATTTGTGAAGAAACAAGAATTCAGATTCACAGAAAAGAAACGCAGGTATGAAGCACCAGGAAAATTCGAGTATAACAGGAAAGATAAGAAGTTTCCAGCGTCAACGAATTACAACAAACATTACGAAGCCCCTGTTACCAAGTACGAATCTATTCAAAGATATCAAGACAGCGCGCAGAAAGGGTATTACAACAAAAATTACGAGAAAAACTCAAATCACAATGCTTCCAAGCATATGCTCAGACAAACTATTCAAAATCGCAGGGATTCAAAGAACCTCCAAAAGAAACTTGCACACTCATCGTTAAGGAAGGTTTACGTACTAAAGAGATATTTTTTGGAAAAGTGAAAATCACGGCGCTCATAGACAGTGGTAGTACCGTAAGTTTGCTTCGAGAAAACACAAGCAGAAGAATAATGGATCCAACAAAATTATCGAAGAACAAGATGCTTCTCACAGGTATTGGTGAAGCACAAGTGACAACTATCGGTTCCTTTGAACATAAGTTCAAAATAGATGATGAAAATTACTCGTTAACTTGGCATGTTGTACCGACTGATAAATTAAAATTCGAAGCAGTTATTGGATCAGATCTTTTGGAACAAGCATCGATAAGTTTTACTAAAGAAGGAGTTAAATTCAACAAATATGAGAATCATGCACAGCTTATGCAAATATCTGCTGAAAATCTTCAAGAAGAACTAGACCTACGTCATGTTGAAAATCGTCAAATCAAGAAGGAACTTGAAAAGTTAATTCAAGACTACAAGCCAGAAAAAACAGCATCTACCAACGTCACAATGAGAATTATTCTAAAAGACTAAGAACCAGTCTGTCAACACCCTCGTCGACTAGCTTTCACAGAAAGACAAGAAGTAAACAAACAGATAGAAGAATGGCTCAACGAAGGCATTATACGTCCGAGTTCTTCAGAATATGCAAGTCCAATCGTAATGGTAAAAAAGAAAGATGGATCTTCGAGAATGTACATTGACTACAGAAAATTGAATCAGAAGCTTGTGAAAGATAAATTTCCGTTACCTATCATCGAAGATGTTTTAGACACTTTGCAAGAAGCAAAGGTATATTCTACATTAGATTTACACAATGGTTTCTTTCACGT